>SNQJ01S0019187.1:161819-186061 GCA_010110895.2 Picea sitchensis | reverse complement strand
TTTTGTTCTAGTTTCCGGGTGAAACTAGGGATATTTGTTTGTGTTCACACTTACTGATTTGTCCGATAACACTATGCTTGTATGATACTAAGGCAAGTTTGTTGGGGCTATGGATGATCGCAAGCAGCGAAGCAATGTCGGGTAAAAGAGAGATGAGGAACACACATAGGCAACTATTTTACTCACCTAGAGTGAAAGTCCCAAGTTATTCCTAAAGTCAATTGTCTATTGTTTGAAAGCTAAAGAATAATAACCCTGTAAATTGGCTCAAAGATATGGTATGTCAATTTCCCAATGTCCAGTGCTTAGTAGGAATATATTTTTAATCCAAGGACACATGGTGGTACTCATAACTCAAAAATATGTTCTTATGGTCATGTGGGATTATCTTTAACATTAAGTGTGAATAATTCTTTTGAGGGGAATAATAGACAGAGATAATTGCTTTGTCCAGTGTGTTTCCAATTGTTGATGCCTTCAACAATTCCCCCTTCATTTTTTAACAAAATAAAGGGCCCCGCATTAATCTTCGGAATTGCTCCCTATTTCAATACTTTTGGTTTCTAAGTTTTGGTTTGAGGTTCTATAGTCGAACAACTTATTATATTTTTTATTATTTATAACCTCTTCATTTTATTTGATGTTTGAGTGCTTTGAATATTCATCTATGTTTGATATCCTCTCCTTACCATTGGCTTGATTCATGCCCACATTGTTTTTTATTGTTGCTTCTTCCTTTGAGTTTGTGCTTCTGAAAAACATGGGGTTTTATGAGAATAAAGTTTATTTGTTTTATGATGTGATTAGGGTATGTGATAAACAGAGTTTCATGAAGTAATTTTTCAAGATAAATTTTGTTCCATCATGAAAACTATTGCATTATGAGTTGTCACTTTTATTATTACATGCATAATCATTGTTCAGCTTGAATCTGATTGTTTTTGTTTTGAGTAATACTATTTGCAAACTCACCTGAAATTATTAAGATCATCTCGCACCTCTAGCAAACATAAAATTAGGTTATCATAATACCTCAGCGTTTTCCGCATGATATGGTTTATGTGCGTAATTGAGTCAGATGGGAATTTTGGTGGATTAAATTAATTCAACAAAGTGTTTTTTCTATGAAAGTTAATCTATGTCTTAAAAATTTGTATATATAAATATAAATATAAATAAATACACACACACATATATAAGGTTCAAAACGAGCTAATGGTTTCCAATTTGAGCAAAGCATTGTTTTTTACGAAGCTCTTACATTCGTTTAAAAATATTTTTTTGCACTATTTTGTTTTTTGACGGATTTAAATGCATTATTGATTCTCTTTGTTTGTAGGGTTGAATGTCTACCTTATGTCATAAAGCTAATTTGCATTTGAGGACTTACTTATTTCTTATGCATATCATGAAGGAATGAATGATTGGCTTTAGTGAAAGCATTTTCTCTTTATATCCTCTTGTTTGTGCATTATACGTATTGTTCTCATATTTATGTTGAAACTCTTATATGTTAAATGAGTCAGCCATCCTAAAGAAGAGTTTTTCCTTAATGCTTAGCAGCTCACTTAGAGGTCTTACTATTTATACACTTTAGGGAAGCTATTGTTTTGATCTTTCAATGAGTGATGATTTTTTAAGGAGTTTCATTCCTTTTTGAACACTACATGCTAAGTTATTTATTTGGATCTATTACTCATGATGTACTTATCATCATTCATAATTGTTTGAAACATATATGTTTTAGTTATACGAATTCAAGTAAGAACACACTCATAACAGAATTTTCCATAAAGCACTCTATAAGCTTCCCATAATAACATGAAGACGTGTAATGAAATAAAACAAGGAAAAGGTACATTGAAACTAAAACCAATTTAAGATACAGGGAGTACTACATTACTTGTAGATAAAAGAACAAAGAAAAGGATTACAAGGTAATAGAAATTATTAAAATAACAAGGAAAAGGATTACAAGGTAATGTAAAGTGAAAATGAAATTAAAATAGAATGACACTTCTCCAAATTTAAGATACATGGAGTACTACATTACTTGTAGAAATGATTAAAAGAACAAAGAAAAGGATTACAAGGTAATAGAAATTATTAAAATAACAAGGAAAAGGATTACAAGGTAATGTAAAGTGAAGATGAAATTAAAATAGAATGACACTTCTCCAAATTTAAGATACAGGGAGTACTACATTACTTGTAGAAATGATTAAAAGAACAAAGAAAAGGATTACAAGGTAATAGAAATTATTAAAATAACAAGGAAAAAGATTACAAGGTAATGTAAAGTGAAGATGAAATTAAAATAGAATGACACTTCTCCAAATGCGTATATAAATGCTTTGCAATGTGTATATAAGTGGACTAATTTCAAACATAAATTAATTGTTTTAGGGATCAATGCATAACAAAATCCACATTTTGCATATACCATATATCCTTGACACAAGTAACTTGTATATGACATTGTTTACAATAATTATTGAAGTATTTTTAGTTAAGAAAATAAAAAATGTTATATAAGAAAGAGAAAGGATGAGGTTATATTAAGATTTTTCAATATTATTTTTATTTATCATATAAATAGATTAATTGTTTTTAAACCACTATAACCGCTAGATTAATCGTGGTTGGTGAACATCGAAATAATCGAGCCTTGGGCATTAAATAACTGTAGAATTTTGTGCATTAAATAATTGACGCGGTAATACGACGCGTAAAGAGTTCCAGGCAAGAAAATTCCATCCAGTAAATAATAGTTGGAGTAAAAATCGTGGCTGGTAAACTTGGGCTCTTTAGAAAATGAAACGTTAATCACTCAAAGGTGGCAATCAGCTAGCCATCATAGTAAATTTTAAATATGATTATGTAAAAGTAAAAAAATAAACATGTAAACAGAGGTCATTATAATAGTGAGGAAGTTAGTGGTTGAAATCACAACCATTGATTTAATGGGACGACTAAGAATATTCCAACAATATTTAATCTTGTCCATACAAAACTGATTAAGTACTAAAAACATATTAAATGTGTCCATTGTCAATAGATGTACGCCTTTCGACGTAATTAAGATTCTTCAATACCATTTTTATTTATGGTATAAATAGATTAATTGTTTTGAAACCACTATAACCGCTTGACTCGTCATTGGTGAATGTTGACAACACACAAGATCGTGGAAGTAAGAGCCCGAGATCGCGGAAAAGGGTACCAGCAAAGCGCAAATTGAGAAGAGGTGATCCACGATATCGCAAAGGCTAGAGGGGAATGTAACCAGCTCTAGATTGTGAGATAGCACCAAATCTTATATTTTAAGGAGCTCGTCATAAAGAGATAAAGTGTTACGAGATTGCAGTAAGATCACATTGGGATAGCAGTGATAGTTACCATGACGAGATCACAAAAAATAGTGCCACGAGATCAATTTAGTGTGCCACGATGTCACTATGGAGGATCATAAAGGAAAAGGATTATTTTCTCCATTGAATGCAAAAGAAAGGCTATGTGATTTTAGAGAAAAGGGGCCACAAAATTGCAAAATTTATACCACGAGAGTGCTAAGGGATTCACCAAATCGCTGACGTGTCAAAGGAGATGGTAGAGGTGTCAATAAAAATGTTTTGTATGGTGCCACGAACACTGCTGAAAGAATATTTAACGTGATTAATAGCACCAAATCACAAAGCTAAAGGGTCACCAAATCATTGAGGAGACTTGACTTGATCATTAAAAAACATGTCTTGCTACACACAAAGGTGTAATTTGATCATTAAAAAATGGATTATGTCTTGCTTAAAAAAGGAAAGTGAAGAGGTAAAGTGCCATGAGAGCACAGAGAGAACAATATTCAACCAACATTCAACCAACTTGTATGGAGGAAATTGGAAATTTTGGGGCTCGGTTGGTTTCTATAAGAAACTACCAATTTGCTTATAAAAAGAGCACAAGATTTCAGTCTAGAGGGGGCCATGGATGGAAACAGAGGTGTCATTAATTGCAAAAGGGTTCGACCAGATTGTAAGGGTGCAACAAGATTGCAGTGAGGGTTTGACCTGATCGCAATAGTGTAATGAGATTGTAGTGAGGGTTCAACTAGATTGTGACATTGCAAAGAGTTCGTTGAGAAGAGTTTGACCAGATCAGATTGTGAAACTAGATCGAGAAGGAATGCAACCATATTGCAATGGTAGTGCGACCAGATTGAGGAGGAGTGCAACCAGATTATAGAATCTCTCTCGTTGCTTAATTAATATCAACATCATTCAGAGGTTTAATCAAGGATTGAAAGGATCCCTTTAGGCTTTTTCCAGTATCTCTTTTTTAAGAAACTATTTACTAAATATTGAATACGGGGAAAAGTAAATTTGTGACCAATTTATGCAATTGTTCATTATTGTTCAATCTTACATTCTGTTAATTTTCTTAACCATACATTCTTGTTAGTGGTGGGAATTAGTTGAATGACGTTGGTTGGGCGTGGATAAAATTTGCAAGGACATGTTCTCTATCATTCATATGTGAATTATTTCTCATTCATTTTATTTGAATATGTCAGTGTAATTTATGTTGAAGAATTGTGAATTTGTTCTTGTTTTCCAGTAATGAAACTACATGTATGTGATTAAGCATTTTTATCACTGTTGTACTAGGAGTAGTTAGAAGTTAGAATAGGATTGCATACATATTATAGATTTAAAATGAATTTAGTATTTAAAATAGCTTAAAGGAGCAAATCTCTCTTTGGAGAGAAATCCATTTGTTAGCAGCAACCAAGCCCACATACCGGTGAAAATTTGTATACCAAGTGAGAGAAAGTCTAATTGAGACCTTCAATCGGGAAATTCTACCCTTGTTGGCATGGGACATTTTCCCACATCAACACATACATATCCTGTAAAACCCAAATGGTATTATGTTATTTCTATAGTTTCCATATTGGTGAAACAATTTGGTGTTTTCATCTCCCTTCTCCAACCAGTTCACTCTACTCTTCATTCTCCATTTTTCTTCCCTATTTTATAGTAGGCTTATTTAATTCCCTTCCAATTCTTTTAGCGATGTGTTTTCATCTCCCTTCTCCAACCAGTTCACTCTACTCTTCATTCTCCATTTTGCTTCCCTATTTTCTAGTAGGCTTATTTAATTCCCTTCCAATTCTTTTAGATATGGTCTTCTTTATTACTGAAAACACCTTAGTTAATGTTCTCATATATCTCCTTGATTTCTTATTCAGTTTCTTTTATAATACTATCCCTATTCTTATGAGCTTCAACTACCCATGTCACCACTTTCCCTTTTACAACATTAAGAAACTTATCTAGTTGGAAGACAGTAGAGAGTTCTGAGTGAGAATCATAAGCCCTTCATTCGCTCTTCACCATATTCTCGAAAACCTCATCCTTAAGTCAATCTAGATTGAATTTAAAAGGGTTTGAGGGTTTCTCGTCTTTAAGAGCTAACTACAAGAATATTGGATTATGGTTAGATAAGCCCCCTACATCTATCCATGATCTCCTTATGTCAAACATTGATAAAATATGTTCTAATTCCAAGAAGCGGTCTAATTTTTTTGCAATTGTTGCCCCTCCATGTCTTTCATTTCTAAATGTAGTTTTGAGACTGACTAGTTCTACATATACCAAACCTACCACATATATCTTGTGCTTGAAAAAATATGCTTGAGTCTATCAAAATTTGCAAAGTCCTCGATACTTCATTTCTATTAATAGTGAAATTCACATCACTAGCTATAATGAGTCTTTCCTCCTTGACCACGGCCAAAGAGAAAAAAAAAATCCCAAAACCTTTGAGTTTTAGCATAAGTTTCGTACACATTTATCACTATAATTGTCTATCCCATACCTTTGTACAATAATTATGTGCATAGATCTAAAACAACAGAGAAAACATTTAGTAATTCAAAGCAATATCTCCAACAGATGATAAATCCCCTAAAATCCCCTATGTCATCAACATCCCTAAAATCCCAACCCTTGAAACTACTTTTCAAATTGCTAATTAACATTCCCCAAGACCCATAGTCTCTTGAAGAAGCACAACATCAAGTTTTTCTAACTCTATTATTTTGGAAAAGGCTTGTCTCCTAGTATAACAACCTAGTCCATGTGTTGACAAGGATAAATTTCATGCATCAACAAGAGGGGCTCACCAAGCTAGTGAGAAGTCCCAATTATACCTCACACCATTTGGAATAGGGAACCCTCCTGCCAACCATTACTGGTTTTATGGTTTTACCAGTTGTGGCCTAATCCACTATTTAGGGTTTTTATAATGTAAAGAATGAAATGCATCTAACCTACCATACATAATGAAAACAATGCAACCTAAACTAATATTGGGAGTATAGTAACAAGAACATTTTTTACGAAACATGAGTGGAAATTAGAGAAAGGAGAGTACTCTACCTACCACAATATACACCAAACCTCAAGAGGCATGCTTTATTGAAAATCAAAGATAACTTACATTTACCATAAAATCACACCAAATTGTCCTTTGAGAAGATGGACTTGTTTCCCATAAAAACGGTTAGACATGAAACAACCCAGAAACAAAGATAACTTACCAATTTTGGGGGTTTATAACAATTAGCATAAAATAGTCAATGAACAACAATCCAACATAAAAGAGAATAATCCCATCATGCAAGATTGCAACCCACTGACACTAAAAAAAAAATAGGAGAGAAAAAATATATAATTTAAACCTATATCTCAAAGTATTAAATCTGGCTAACTATGGCTTCTTCATTTACATAGAAGAATAGTCTTACATTTTTCACAGAAAGAAAAAGATATGTCTTTATAGGAGAAACTTACATGTATGGAATATTTTCTAATAAGCATATTTTCTTTTCCCCTTTCCATGTGGCATATTTAGTTTCATTTCAGGAAGCTTGCCCCTTTTTCCTCTCCAAACCCTTTCTGTTATTTTTACAATTGTCATTTTCTTGAGAGGACTATATTTAGATTAAATATTCTTATAAAGATTTCTCTCCAAAATTTGGTCTTTCCCTTTGGATTTTCAATAAAAATTTGGGGAATGTTACATCAATATTTATAACATTTACTCACAGAGGTGAGATTTTGCAATAAAAACAAATTATCCTTTTTTAAAGCAATGTTGTATCCACACTTTTCGCCTTATATTTGCTACTATATGCATGTGAAGTGTTCATTTTGATCATTAGCCTTCAAACTGTGCAACTTTGGTTCTCTTCCTTTTATTGTTTTGGTTGTTTCCAACATGATGTTGTCAAGCTTTAATTTTATGCCTTAGCTAGCGTTGCTTTAATAAGTAAGGCCTTGTATTTCTCGTCACTCTTTCCATACAAACGATTTATTAATTTGTAGATTATTTCGCAAAACAAAATATTTTCAAAGACAATTAATATGATTCTCACCTGCTTAGCAAGATAATGAAGTTAACATGCCTTGGAAAATTTCTAGTGCTTGGGCATATAACTCATTATTCCTTGTTCTTTTGTGTATTGATAAAAAGTGCATTCCTTGTTCTTTTGTGTATTGATAAAAAGTGACGTTTGCTTTTGTATTCAAGTTGCTTTATAAAATCCCCTTCTAAGTTTTTCGAATAATTTCAAATGCTTCATCTTCTGGTTGTAGATTTCAATCATGTAATCTTGAATTTGAATTTCAATTATAATGGATTAATCATGTTTAAGAATGAGATTACAAACCCAGAAGTCAAACAAAACTGAAGTGAATCTCGGCCTCAAATCAAGTTTCTAATCAAACTAAACCCAAGATCAAAAAGTAGTCTAAGTATGTATCACATTATGAGTTAGAACAATATGTGTATGCTCATCTTGGAATACTATCTATGATCTACATATTCCTCTGATTCTCTAACATGGTATAAAAGCTAGTAGTTTGAGATCTAGTCTATTGTCTACAAGTCTTGTGGAGGTTATTGATTGTACACATTCTTGACAAGTCAAATTTGTCTATTAGATTGACTTGAGGTTTCAATTTGCAAATTGAATCTCAGATTAGATTTGTAAATCAACATTATGAGTTCTAAGCAAAATCCTATGGTTTTGAATGCCCACAACTATGGAATTTGAGCACATGGACACATTATTGAAGAGTAAATAATTATGCAAGTTTACANNNAAAAAAAAAAAAAAAAACCAAATTTGAAGGATGACCCATACAATTTTGTCACTAATGGGAAGAAGGATGAGGTTGTAGGAGTCGTAACGACCTGTATCTCTAGGGAGATTCACTTTCATACGAGTAGGATCAATTTCTTGATTGACGTATGGAAGAAGATCAAGACTTTGCTAGATAAAATGGATGAAAGTTAGGTTATGAATATTGAGAAACAATTGTTCTCTATGGATCGTCTCTCCTTTGACAAAATTGAAGACTACTTGGCCTGTGTGAAGGAACTTTAGTAGAAATTGGGTGATTGCGGAAAATATTTTCCCAAGAAGGATAGTCAACTCATAGAACTAATCCTAATGAATCTAAAGACACCCTATGATGAGTTATGTTCAATGTATCATGATAGTTAGACCTCCAAAAATGATGATGGCGAGGATTATTCCTTTGACTCTTTTATGGTTTACTAATTAGAGAACATAAAAAATTAATCGATGAAGGAAAACTTGAGGTCAATAAATAGGTCCATTTGTTGAAGGGAAAAAGTCAACAAAATTATAGAGAAATAGGTCGATAGGAGAAAGAGTGTGGTTGCATCAAATAGACTAATAAGAAGAAGCATGGTGATAAGAATTCTCCTAAAAAAGGTAGAAAGAAGAAGATCTACCACTATTGCAAAAATTGGGACATATGGAGAAGGCTTGTTAGTAGAAGACCAAGGACCTGGAGAAGAAAGTGAAGAAGCTTGAAGGAGATGTGTTTATTGGAAGATTAATTGCCCTGTAGAACCAAACTTCATAAGGTAAGACTGGTAACTATACATTTTTTGTTAGTCCGTCTAAGACCTTGCATGCTCATACTACTCAGAGTGAATGGATAGTCAACTCTAGTTGCACCCATCATATGGCTAAATATGTTTCTCTCTTATCTTCATTAAAAAAGGCTACAGAAAAAAAAAAATGTTGTATTAGATGATTACACATTTACTATTGTTGGTTGTGGAAATATTTAATGTCATAATGGTGTGATCACTAATGTGTATCATGTACCTAGCTTGAGCGTAAATTTGTTGTCTATGACCCAACTAACTCAAACTGGAAAGAAGGTAGAGGTTTTACCAAATCGGTTTGTTGTGAAGGATATGTACAACAACTTTATTGTTGTTGCCAAAGTTTTCCTTGATTCTAAGGATAAGATATATAAGCTCTATGAATTTCCAAAGAAATGTCTAGGACCGATTGTACTCATAGATGACACCAATGATTGGAGCAGACTTTCACATGAACGACCTGGACATCTGAATTTTTGAAGCTTGAAACTAATGGAGAAACATAACATGGTTTTTGGACAACCTAAGGTCATATCCCCTGATGCAGTGTGTGAAAATTATATGCTTAGAATCATCATTAGACTGACTTTGAAACATGGAAAGCTTGGAGAGAAAAGATCGAGCTGGAACTTGTCTATGGTGACATGTGCTCCCTGAAAAAACCATCACTAGTTGGTCAAAGGTATGCATTGAACTTCATTGATTACTTTTTCGGGTATACTTGGGTGCATTTATTGAAGAATAAGAGTCATGTTTTTTAAGAGTTCAAGGAATTTAGGTCATTAGCTAAAAAGAAATGGGATTGAACTATGAAATGTTTAAAATCAAACAATGGAGGAGAATATGTAAGAAGGATTTTTAAAGGCACTTGCCACATAATGGTATCTCTTGGAAAATATGTATACCTTATACACCTCAACAAAATGGAATTGTTGAAAGAAAGAATTGAACTTTGGTAGAAATGGCACATGCTTTGCTACAATTCAAAGGTTTATCAACTAAATTTTGGGCACAAGTTATCTATTACTCAAACTATTTATTAAATTTGAGTCTAACTAAGTTGTATCGAATGTGACTCTAGTCAAAAAAATGGAGTGGAATAAAACCCTCAATTATACATTTGATAACCTTTTGATGCATAGCATGGGCTCATATTCCAAATTATAGAAGAAAGAAATCAGATGATAAGATTCATTCTTGTATAGTGATGGGCTTCTTTGAAGGTACAAGGCATATATGTTGTTTGACCTATTACCCCCCCAGAGTAGAGATAACTAAGGAGATGGTGTCTCAAGGCCCGTGGGTTGAAGACATTAATCCAGAGGATCAAAATATTCTCAAAAATTAAAGTGCTCGGAATTTCTTCAAAACGGACTCGTGCGTAGGCCTTATCCTCACAATCCCAACATTACTTGAACGGGTTCAAACAAACGTCATATGAGTGAGATATCGCATTTTGTCCGCTTTGCCAAACATGTAAAATTTTGTTGACTATACAGTCTGTACAATGCTGACGTGGCATGTATGTAATGTTGACGTGGCATGTCTGTACTGTTGATGTGGCATGACCGTAATGATGATGTGGCATGTTCGTATTAGACATGTGGCAAGTGTTCGTACGAACATGTGGCAGAGGATGACGTGACAAGGTATTGTACCAGACACGTGTCAGATGTTGTCAGATGTTGGCATGGCAGAGTATGTGGACTGATTGAATGGTGACACATGGCCCAAATATGGGCTGCGACGTGGAAACCCCTCCAAGGCATAAAATTTGATTGTGTTCGTGAGGGGTCGAACCCGCGACCTTCGGGGATGGGTGGCACAACTTGGAAGGGGTCAGCCTACCATCCCTCCCACACGATGGTTCTTACCCTCTATGATTAAACATTGTACTTGAATTTTCAAAAAGGTTCATTCAGGTTCCAAAAGGGTCGAGGCTAAGTCCCAGGCCTTGGTCTTACTCGCTAACACATGACCTTACCTCATGCTACGCCAACCACAACATACATTTCGCGTGGGGTTTAACACAACTGATCCAATGGTCATCTGACCATGCACGCCCTCCATGTGTCCATACCACACTCAACCACCACATGCGCGGGAAAGGCAACGGGTCCTTGATTAGGCATTGGGTTGTGCCCATATGGTGCCCATGCGACCAACACCTCCACTGGATAAGGTGTTGGCGCGCTAATGATGCAATAGAATGCCACTTTTTACGAGATGTGCGTGAGTGTTGGGTTTTTAGCATAGGAAACACCCATGATCCAGGTTCAGTTAGTCTAAGTACTTTTTGGCGAGAAGAGACAACAAAGAATTGGGAGAAAATTTCAGGGAGTGATTCCAAATCAGGTTTTGGCCAAACCAGGTGTAGGAAGAACCCAACTAGGGTTTTTTGGACATTCTGGAGCCATTGAAGCCATCCATTTCTCATTCTGAGCATTGTAAAGCATTTCTTTTGACACTTTGAGAATTAATGAAAATGATCCATTGGAAGATGGACCAGGAGATGTATCCCAAGAGAGGGGTGAACTCCTTTATCATTTTGTTGTGTTAATGTGTGTATTTTGATGGTTTTTTATCATTGTTTATGTTTCTCATGATTAAGTAAAAAACTCATTAATATTTATGTGTTTGTAACTTGATCCTATTACCCAAGCACATACCATTTAGAGATTCAAGCATTTTCATTTTCAGATCAAGTTGGTATCAGAGAATAGATTTTCGAAGGTTTGATTCTTTGCAAGTGTTTGTTTTCAGATGCTTACAAGGTTGAAGCTCACAAGAGGAGAAGGTCAACTTGTAGAGACAACTTCTCAACTGTCAAGAAAGAGAACTACAAAATCACCTCAAGGTTCAAGGAGATATTCACCAAGTATGGCTCATGAGGAGAGTCATGAAACTCTTACTTCAGAGGATGAAACTTTCAGAAAAGCTTTCTATGATATGACAGAGATGGTGAAAGTTTTATTTGAAGAAAGAAATGCAAGATTTCAAGGTGAAAGCTCAAACCCTCAAAAGGGTAATGGAGATAGTGGTGATAAAACTCCAAAAGGAAATGGAGGGAATGGTGATTCTCCACCTTCTTCACCTCCATCTTCCACCTCTTCTACCATTTCACAACCACCTCCAAATTCTCCAAAATAACATGGTAAAATTCCTCTACAAACTCCTTTGCTTAAGCTTGATATTAAGTTTGAATTGCCTATGTACAATGTAGAGGTAAATGATGAGAAATTAGATAACTGGATTCGTCAGATTGAAGTGCATTGTAGGACACAAAGGATCAAAGATGATGAAACTAAGATTCAACTTGCTTCTCTAATATTGGAAAATGCAACACTCATTTGGTGGGAAGACAAAACTCAAGAGGACATGAAGAAACATGGTAAAGTTTTATCCTCTTTGAATGATTTATTGTTGCACTTAAAAGACAATTTTTTCCATTAGCATACATGCAGAAAGCTATTATGGATTGGAAAAACTTTAGACAAGCTAAAGGGCAAAGTGTTCAAAGCTACACTCAAGAATTTAGAAGAAGAGCTTTTATTTTGGGTATAGATTTATCTTCTCAAGAAACTTTACTCAAATATATTGGAGGATTTCATAGCTACTTGAGGCACACAATACTTATGTTTAACCCTACAAGTCTAAATGAATTTTATGTACAGGAAACTCATTTGGAAGCAAGAGGGAGGAATGAACCTCAAGAGGGCAGCAAGAAACCTTTTTCTCATGGAGACAAAGGAAAGAAGAATTTCAAGGGAAATGGAAGAAAGAATGCTTCAGTCAAGAAAGAGGGAGAGAAACTCACATGTAAACATTGTTCAAAAGATGGCCATGATTAAGACCATTGTTGGAAACTTCATCCTGAAAAGAGACCCAAAAATTTCATCCATAAGGGGAAACCAAAGACTATTGCAACCATACAACATGATTTAGGTTCTGATTCGGGTGATGAAACAAAGATTACAGCCATGGATTTTCAAGGTAAGGATTCTATTGCAAGTACTAGTTCTTCAATTAGTAGTAGCCTCAATGAAACTCAACATGAAAAAGAAAGAATAGAGATTTTCCACATAAGGGTGCTTTCAAAGCATACCAAGATAGATACTCTTTTTTAAACTGGATCTCAAGAAAACCTCATATCTGAAGACATTGTCAAGAAACTAAAATTGGAAACTACTCCACATCCTAAACCATACCCTCTAGGATGGATATGTGGCAATGCCAAATTTCATGTGACAAGAAGGTGTAAAATTAGATTTGCCATCACTACAAATTTTATAGATGAGGTAGAGCTTGATGTTATTCCTTTGGATATATGTGGTATTGTGTTGGGAATCCCATACTTATATGATAGGATATCCATATTTCATCGTCATGAGAACAAGTATCATTTGTTTAAAAATGGAGTTGAGTACATTGTTAGAGAACATACAAAGAAGTTGAATTTGTCACTTGTAAATGTTGGACAAACGAAGAGATTAGTCAATGCTAGTAAGAATTTTGTCCTCTTGATGGTCAAACCCAAAGACAATGTTGAAAAAGAAGCTTTCCAAGGTTGTGACAAACCCAAAGACAATGTTGAAAAGAAGCTTTCCAAGGTTGCATCCAAAGTTGAAATCTGATTTATACGAGGTTGTTAACCAATATGATGAGATGTTTCAGGAACCAAAAGGATTGCATCCAAAAAGGGCTATCCAACATGTGATACAATTGCAACAAGATTGTCCTCTTCCAAACATTGGTATGTACAGGATGTCAGTCATGGAGAATGTTGAAATTAAAAAACAAATCCAAGAGTTGTTTGACAAAGGGGTCATCATGCGAAGAACATATCCATGTGGATCACCAATTGTTTTAGTGCCAAAGAAAGATATTACATGGCGAATTTGTGTAGATTTCAGGGCCTTGAACAAGATTACGGTAAAGAATCGTTATTCTCTTCCTAGAATTGATGATTTGCTTGATCAATTTAAAGATGCTAAGTATTTTACTAAATTGGATTTGAGAAGTGGATATCATCTGATTAGGATTGTTGAAGGAGACACTTGGAAGACAGCTTTCAAAACAAAGCAAGGTTTGTTTGAGTGGATGGTAATGCCATTTGGACTTTGTAATGCTCCTGCTACATTCATGAGAGTCATGAATGATGTTTTGAGACACTTTCTTGATGATTGTGTGATTGTCTACTTGGATGACATTTTTATATTTAGAAAATCTCGTGAAGAGCATGGTATGCATGTAAAGCAATTTTTGGATGTCTTGAAGAAAGAAAATTTGTTTTTGAAGATGTCTAAATGTGAGTTTGGAAAGACCTCATTGGTTTACTTGGGACATGTTTTTGGAGGAGGAGAACTGAAAATTGATCCTTCCAAGGTCAAAGTCATTTTGGATTGGCCAAATCCCAACAATGTGACAGAGGTAAGAAGCTTTCTGGGAGCAGCCCAATATTGGAGAAATTTTATTGCTAACTTCTCTTCAATTGCAGCTCCATTACATGCAGTGATAAGCATCAAACAAGTTTTCCAATGGGGAGGCAAGAAAAAAAACTCATTTGATGCATTAAAGGAGAATATTAGTCCATCTCCAGTTCTTGCACTTCCAAATTTGAGACAACCATTTGAGATCCAAACAGATACAAGAAATTATGTAATGGGAGCAGTCTTGTTGCAACATGGTAAGCCCGTTTGTTTTCATTCTGAAACTTTTAATGGTGTTATGATTAACTATCCTACTTGTGATAAGGAGTTGTATGCATTGGTGCAAAGTGTGAAAAAATGGAAACATTATTTGTTGGGAAAAGAAACTATCATTCACACAGATCATCAACCGTTGCAATACTTACAATTACAAACAAAGATACAGCAAGCAAGGCACTTCAGATGGATGGGTTTTCTACAACAATTCCACTTGGTTATAAGGTATAAAAAAGGCATTTATAACAAATTTGTTGATATGCTTTTTAGGCCTATTGTTAGTGCTTCAGTTATTCTTAAGAATAATTCTACCATGCATGAGAGCTATGTTGAACAATATGCTTTAGATGTTGATTTTAAAGAGGTTTATGCAACTTTGTGTCATACTAACCAAGTTGAGGAATTGGATTACCATGTGCATGATAAGATTTTGTATCATCTTGGCAAGCTATGTATTCCACAGGGTGAAAGCGTCAACATCACGAGGGAATCTCATTCTTCTCTTATCGCTGGCCACTTTGGTGTAGGCAAGATAGTGGCTAATTTGCAAAGGTATTGCTATTGGCCTAAAATGAATGAAAGTGTTTCAAGATATGTAAGAGGATGTTCTTTATGTGCTACAAGCAAGCCTAGCAATAGAAAGTTGGGTTTGTATACTCCACTTCAGGTTCCTTCTCATCCTTGGGAAAGCATTCCTGTGGACTTTGTAGGAGGTATACCTATGTCTAAAAAGAATCATGAGTATCTTTATTTTGTGGTTAATCGTTTCAGAAAAATGTGTATTTTGATGCATTGTAAGAAGCAGGTTACAGCTGAGAAAATGGCACAAATGTTCTTTCAGCATGTTTGGGTACATTTTGGGTTGCTTAAATCCATTATTTTTTATCGAGACTCTCGATTTATTGGGAACTTTTGGTCAAGTTTATGGGCACTCATGGACACCAAGCTAAAAAAGAGCACAGATTTTCATCCACAAACTGATGGTCAAACAGAAGTGGTTAATAGAATAGTAGTGCATCTTCTTCGTAGTTATTACAGCAAGCATCCTAAGATTTGGGACGAGCACCTACACTACATTCAGCATTCTTACAACTGGACTAAGCACTCTTCGACTCAAACATCTCCATTTGAGGCATGTTTTAGTTATTTTCCAAAATACCCTTTAGATTTTATCTTTGGGAAAGACATTGCTATTTATGGTCAATATGACATTGATAGGGAAAAGAAGTTCATTGAACAAATTCAGTTGGTGCATAAAATGGTACAAGAACAGTTGGAAAAGAGTCAAGCCAAGTACAAGAGAAGACATGACAAGCATCGTGTTGATCACAGTTTCCAAGTTGGAGATGAAGTTTGGATTTACATTAGCAAAGAGAGGCTTAAAGGAGAAGGTAAAAAAATGAAAACAATTAGATATGGACCTTTCAAGATTCTTAAAAAGATTGGTAACAATGTCTTTCGTTTGAATTTGCCTCCTTATATGAAAATGTATGCAATTGTCAATGTTGAGAATTTGAGATTGTATGAGTTTCCTTTGATTGATGATCAAGGAGAGCATGTTCAAATTCCTTCTGTAGATGATTTATCGCCAGAATATCTTTCAAAACTACATGAAGACACAATCCTTGACAGGAGGATGAGAACTTCAAAATGAGGGAATGTGGAATACCTTTGAGTTGGTATTAAAGGAAAAAATCCAAGCAAGGACAACTGGATTGAGGTTGGAAAGGTGAGGGAACTGTACCCTCATCTTCAGATTGACTGAAAGTAGAATTTTGGAGGTCTAAAAGCTTCCCAATGGGGAGGAGAGATCCAGGGGATCAAAATATGATCAAAAATCAAAGTGCTCAGAATTTATTCAAAATAGATTTGTGTGTATGCCTTGTCCTCATGATCCCAACGCAACTTGAACGGGTTCAAATGGACATCATATGAGTGAGATATCGCGTTCTGTGCGCTTTGCCAAATAGCCAAATTTTTGCTAACTGTAAAGTGCTGGCGTGGCATGTCTGTACTGTTGATGTGGCATGGTCGTACTGCTGACGTGGCATGTTCATATTGTTGACATGGCATGAATGTACTGCTAATGTGTCATTTTCATACTGGACACGTGATAGGTGTACGTACTGACACGTGGCAGAGGCTAACGTGGAAAGGTACCGTACGTGTGAGATGTTGACGTGGTAGAGTATATGGACCAATTGAATGGTGCGACATGGGCCAAACATGGGCTTCCACATTGCACCCCCTCCAAGGCATAAAATTTGGTTGTGTTCGCGGGGTGTCGAACCTGCGACCTCCAGGGACAGGTGGCACGACTTGGCAGGGGTCGGGCTACCAGCCCACCCACACGATGGTTCTTACCCTCTATGCTTAAAAATTGTATTTGAATTTGCAAAAAGGTTCATTCGAGTGCCAAAAGGGTTAGGGCTAAGCCCCAGCCCTTGGCCTTACCCGCTAACACATGAACTTACCTCATGCTACTCCAACCACAACATACATTTTGCGCAGGGTTTAAACACAACCGATCCAACGATCATCTGACCATGCGCCCCATCCATGTGTCCATACCACACTCAACCACCACATGCGCGAGAAAGGCAACGAGTCCTGGATTAGGCAATGGGTTGTGTCCATATGGCGCCCATGCAACCAACACCTCCCTCCGGATAAGGTGATGGCACGCTAACAGTGTGACAGAATGTCACTTTTTGTGGGATGTGTGTGAGAGCTAGGTTTTTGGCATGGGAAATGCCTGTGAGTCAGGTTCAGTCAGTCTGGGTGTGTTTTGGCAAGTAGAGACAACAAAGAATTGGGAAAAACTTCCAGGGAGTGATTCCAACTCAGTTATTGGCCAAACCAAGTGCAAGAAGAGCCCAACTAGGGGTTTTTGGACGTTCTAGAGCCATTGAAGCCATCCATTTCTCATTATGATCATTGTAAAGCATTGTTTTTTACACTTTGAGCATTAATGAAAATGATCCATTGGAAGCTGGACCAGGAGATGTATCCCAAGAGAGGGTTGAACTCCTTTATCATTTTGTTGTGTTAATGTGTGTATTTTGATGGTTGTTTATGACTGTTTATGTTGCTCATGATTAAGTAAAAAACTCATTAATATTTATGTGTTTGTAACTTAATCCTATTACCCAAGCACATACCATTTCACTTGAAATTTTACAGAGATTCAAGCCTTTTCATTTTCAGATCAAACATGGAGTGTTGAGAACCAGATGACTAGCTAAGACCACATTGAGAAAATAGATCCATTCCTCTCAACCAAACATCATAATTCATAGACAGCATCATAGTAGCATCCACCACACCAGACTGGCCCAGAAAGGACAGCAGTTCTTTCTTCATGAGGGAACAATTTTGGTCTCATGGTAAGTGTCACTTTAATAATTGAAGCATTTGATGCTTTCTAAGGTATGTTATTTACAAGTCATCTCACAATTTTCACAATAAATTTTTTTCTAGAATGATTCAGACTGTGAAATTGGGAGGTCATTGTGGAAACATATCCAAGTAGCTTTGATACCAATTTCAGCTTGTGGGTCATTGTATTTTTGGAGTTACACTCTATGGAAAATAGGGTTTGTGGCTAGTCCTGAAACTAGTCTAAAACAAGTGTTTCAGGTAAAAACATCATAACTTCTTCATAACAGATCCAAATTCCATAAGACCAAATGTGTTGGTTAGAGTATAGTCTTTAGTATTACGTGTACAATTTTCAGATCCATACAACAAATATTCTGTGTGGGGCACTCTCTACAAGTTCGCTCTCTAGAATAAGACAGAATTCAACAAGATATGCCATTTTTGCTATAACTCCTTTTCTGAGAGGTTCCAAGAAGTGACACCTAGAGGAATTGAATAAAACACATTGAATAACATTGTGTACTATTTTCATATATTTATTCATTACAGGTACATAGTTATGATTATTTCAAGTTAGGGTTGTTGACTAATCCAAAACTAGTCATATGAGACTAAAGTAAAGTTTGATGAAAATGTTAGCCTCTCGTTGTTAAAGTAAAGGAAGGTTTGCATGTATGTGATCATATACACCAAGTCTATTACAGAGTTACAAATCAGATTTGTATGATGAAATTGATGAGGGATTTTGGTTGAGGTACATGTTGGGTACATGGTTGAGACAAGTAGTTGACCAGTTGGCACATACATGAGGTCTATAGTTAATGATGTTGGTACATCTTGATCAGTCATAGTTTACGAGTAGTTGATACATTATTGGTACATACTTGGTACATGGTTGGAGGTACTTGTTAGTAGTATTGTTGACACATGGTTTATGGATGATGTAGCATACTTGTATTGGTATATTATTAGAAACACATAATAACCAGAGGTATGTTGTTTTGCTTTAATTGTGAAAAACGTGGACATCTTGAAATAGAATGCCATGAAGGAAATGAGATAGAAAAACTAATTGAAAAGGAAGACAATTATGAAGAATAATTGATTAGTGTTTTAGATGAACTAAGAGAAGAGAACAAGTCACTCAATAAAGAATTGATGAAACAAAAGGAAAGTGTTCACATTTTTTAAGAATCTCAACAGGTCATCGAGAACTTAATAACTCAGCTAGAAGAAGCCAGAAAGATTGAAGAAAATCTTGAATATCAAAAGCAGTATTTGGAAGCCAATATAGAAGCACAGAAGGAAGAAGCATAAATGAGAGAGAAGATATTGATAGATCATCTTAAGGAAACAACTAACGATCTAAACCAGCTTGAGGCAAAGTTTGGTCAAGAAGAGAAAGGACTTGAAGAAGAAATAATCACATTAAAATTCAACTTGAAGAAGCAAAAAGAACAAAAGAAATCATGAAGTCTCAGATAATGAAGAAAGAAGAAGAGGTTGAGAAGCTTGAAGAAGAAGTGGTCACATTGAGAAGTAAAATCATCAAGCTCAACAAGAACGTTGAAGAGATAGAAACATCCACATCAGCTATAGAGAATGAAGAGAAGCACTCTAGGGTTCTAGAAAAGAAGAATGAAGAAAATAGAAAGAGTTATGCAGAAGTAATCAAAGGAAGGAATCATGGTCAACCATAATCTAAGAAAACTATTGAAGATATATCCTCAAGAAGACCATCCATGTTCAAGCCACAAAGAAACTTCAATCATGATCATGATTAGTCAAGGAAAAAATTTAGAAGGACTACGCCACAAAGAACATCATTCACTCCTAGGTATGCAAATTGATTTTATGGTCATTGTTTTTATCGTACTAACTTTGGGCATAAGGTTGCATATTGCAAGGATTATAAAAGAAATGTTCAAGCAAGAAATGCCTATGTGGCCCCACGTAACATTGAATGTTACAAATGTCATAACTGTGGACACATAGCTAGTGATTGTAGAAGCATGATCGATAATTCCATGAAAGAGAACACTGATATCAGATATAAGAGAGTATGGATAAGAAAAAATGAAGAACAGGTGAACAAATACCAGGTCCCAGAGATCGCAATATTGGCAATAAAACGAGATGAATAAAATTCTACAGAGAAAAAGAAAGATGTTAGATACAGAAAGTTTTGGAAAATAACTGAAAGAAAAGAAGGACAGGTAAATAAGGAACAGGTTCAAGAGATTGTACTTTTAGGCATTGTAGTGAAATATGAATCCATAGACATAAAGAAATAAGTCAGAGCTCATAGAGATGATGAATCTACCAATGAAGATGATGATGAATACACATCAAAGCAGGAATTGTTCTGAGCCATCTAGCTTAGAGACTCCCAAGTAATATGAATATTAGATAGGGGGAGTCTATGTGATAGCTGTGAAAGACAAAAGAACCATCCTTCGAGCATCTTGCAGAGTTTGAGTGGACAGATTCAAAGCAGTCGGTTATCATAAGTATAGTTTGATAGATTAATCAAGACTTCATGATAGTATAATGATAAATGGGTCATCATTATGGACAGTTGTGCAAGTAGAATCTTGGACAGTATGGACAGAGATGGATTTGTAAGAACACTTAGCAAGTTTGGACAGATATATGATAGTGGACGAGAGCCTGGATTCATAGATTGGTTCAGAGAGTGGTTCAGAGACGAAGGAACATTATCATAATGGATGATAATTACACAGGAAATGGCTCGAACAATGCTAATGGATTCCAAATTGACAGATATTTTTTGGACACATGTAGTGCATACAGCAGTTCACATTCAAAACAGAGTAATGCTCAGAAACAACAATGACAAAACCCCCTATGAACTATGGAAAGGAAGTGCAGACAACAACCTCTACATCAAGGTAACTCAAGGTAGTATTTTATTCATTGAAATATATGTTGATGATATTGTTTTGGAAGTACTAATGACAAGTTAAGCTAGAAATTTGCAAAGGATATGCAGAATGAATTTGAAATGTCATTACTTGGAGAACTGTCTTTATTTTTGGGTCTTCAGATATGTCGAAGCAACCAAGGAATTTGTATTTCTCAAACTAAGTATGTCAGAGAAATGTTAAGGTTCAGAATGGAAGATTGCAAATCAGTTACTACTCCTATGCAAACCAGTTTCAAGTTGAGAAAAGATGATGATTCAAAGTCTATAGACCAAAGGCAATATAGGTCAATGATTGGTAGCTTACTATATGTGACAACATCCAGACCAGATGTATTGCAGGCAGTTAGACAGGTGCCACGATTTCAAGCAGCACCAAAGGAATCACATGTATTAGCAGTGAAGAGGATTTTCAGATATCTCAAAGGAACAAAAGAGTTTGGATTATGGTATCCAAAAGGAAAGGATATATCACTTATTTCCTACACAGATGTGAATTGGGCAGGTTCCTTTGATGACCAACAAAGAACCAATGGAGCAGCGTTCTACTTGGGTGAGTGTTTGGTATCATGGTTAAGCAAGAAACAATCATCAGTATCCTTATCTATAGTCGAGACAAAGTATATTGCAGCAGCAACATGTTGTACACATGTTCTATGGATGAAACAAACTCTGATAGATATACAGGTTGATTATGATGATCCCATTCCAATCTATTGTGATAATACAAGTGCCATCAGTATCTCAAAGAACTCGGTGATGCACTCCAAGAAGAAGCACATTCCAATCAAGTATCACTTTCTACGGGAACAGGTTGCATAGAATAACATCAGAGTTGAATATGTGGGCACAAAAGAACAAGTGGCAGACATATTTACAAAACTGCTTCCACGGAAAGCCTTTGAGTATCTTCACCAGAGACTAGGAGTAATTTCTACTCCAAAATGAATGCTTTTGAATTCTTATCTTATATGTATTAGATGTACACAAGGAAGCACCATAAATAGGACAATTCAGTTAGGGAGATCAGTTTTAGGAAGAGTTTTGTTAGGGGGGAGAAGCCCCGGATGGAAATATACCTTTTCCATTGATGACAAAGGGGGAGAGAATTATCATATGAAAAGGTAAATGCTTGGAGAGAGAGAAAAGAGGCATGTTTCCAAGGGGAGCGATTGTCACAAGGGAAGAATGAGCAATATGACTTCAGAGTGATACCCTTTGTCAAAGGTGGAGATATTATTCATATGAAGGGAGAGATAGTAATCATAGGCTTATAAACACAAATAAAAATCAAAGGCATGTAGACAAGGGGAGTAGCCCCAAAGGGAGATACCCTTTTCCATTGATTTCAAAGGGGGAGAGATAGAAACAATGATGAGGAGTATAAGAACGAATGTTATCATGACTAAGTGTTGACATCAATGTTGGTGTTGCCATCAATGCCAAAAGGGGAGATTGTCAGATAGTTGGATTAGGTTGATGGAAATTTGGTATGGATTTTTGGTTGGCATGGATTTCAACCATTGGAGGGTGATATTGTAGATTTATGTCAACCCTTAGTGATTGATGTCAACCCTTGGAGAAAGTCTAGTAGCGAATTCTGGTAGCACAAAGGTTTGGGTAATGGACCCAAGGTTGTTTCATGTATAATGGTATGAGTTTAGTATATTTTAAGGTAAGACTATTCTAGATGTATAGTACATGTCATTCCATTTCTGGTGGTAAGTGGAACGTCACATAACTCCTCACGGTTAGATAGTTATGGCCATGAGAAGTTGGAGAACCCAAGTTTCGGTAATGGACCCAAGTTTGTTTGATGGATAATGGTATGAGTTTTGATATATTTGCAAGAAATACTATTCTATATGGATAGTACATGGCATGCCATTTCTAGTGGTATGTCGAACATCACATAACTCCTCAGAGTTAGAGATTTATGGCCATGTGAAGTTGGAGAACCCTCATGAGTCATCTAGAAGCCCCAAAAAGTCAAAGTTTTGCAAAGAAGAAATTATTTAAATAATAAAGTGAAGTGATGAGTGTACTTTAAATCAAAGTGGATACAAAATAAATTATTTAAATAATAAAGTTAATGGAGAAATTACTAAGTTGACAAGTGATTAGAAGTGGGTTAACCCTAAAATAAGGAAAGTAGGTTAAAATGGTTAAAAGGTAACCCCTTCAGGAAGATACATGAAAGTATAAATAAGAGGCAAGGCTCTCTCATTTTTATCACACTTGAGCATATTGAATATCTACAAGTGACTGAGGTAAACAAATAATATCTAAGCCGAATTTCATAGGGAAGGTGAAGTAAAGAAGGCCGAAATTCAAGGGAGGATAAATTATTTTGATGATGCTTTCTAAGGTATGTTATTTACAGGTCATCACCATTTTCGTAATAACGTTTTTTCTAGAATGATTCAGAATGTGAAATTGGGAGGCCATTGTGGAAACATATCCAAGTAGTTGTGATACCAATTTTATCTTGTGGGTCATTGTATTTTTGGAGTTACACTCTGTGGAAAATAGGGTTTGTGGCTAGTCCTGAAACTAGTCTAAAACATGCGTTTCGAGTAAAAACGTCATATATTCTTCATAACAGATCCAAAATCAGTAAAACCAAATGTGTTGGTTAGAGTACAAGCTGTAGTATTCTGTGTACAATTTTCAGATCCATACAACAAATATTCCATGCGGGGCACTCTCTACAAGTTCGCTCTCTAGAATAAGCCAAAATTCAACAAGGTATGTCATTTTTGCTATAACTCCTTTTATGAGAGGTTCCAAGTAGTGACACCTAGAGGAATTGTAAAAAGCACATTGAAGAACATTGTGTACTATTTTCAGGTCTTTATTCATTATAGGTACATAGTTATGATTATTTCAAGTTAGGGTTGTTGACTAATCCAAAACTAGTCATGTGAGACTAAAGTAAAGTTTGATGAAAATGCTAGTCTCTCATTGTTAAAGTTAAGGAAGGTTTGCAAGTATGTGATCATATACACCAGGTCTATTATAGAGTTATAAATCATATTTTTATGATGAAATTGATGAGGGATTTTGGTTGAGGTACATGTTGGGTACATGGTTGAGACAAGTAGTTGATCAGTTGGCACATACATGAGGTGTATAGTTGATGATGTTGGTACATATTGATGAGTATTTGATACATGATAAGTACATACTTGGTACATGGTTGGAGGCACTTGTTAGTAGTATTGTTG
>SNQJ01S0019187.1:90542-117894 GCA_010110895.2 Picea sitchensis | reverse complement strand
AATCCAGTACAAGGATAACCATTCGAATGCCAACCCATTCTTCTAGAAGATTCCCTTCTAGAAACATCGAGAATTCATCTTTTTCCATGCTTTAGGAAGAGTTTGCACCCTGGCTATTCAACACAGTGCGAGAAGTTCGCACCTTGGCTTAAAGCAGCTTGCGAGAATGGGTCATTCTCACACCCAAATATATTAGCAGCCTGCGAACCTTCTTCAAAAATGAGTTTTTTGTGAAGAGATGAAAGTAACTTTTCTCAGGAGAAAGTTCTTATGAAGAGCCTGAGTACACCATCATCAATACATCATCATGACGACCAAAATCATGGGTAACACTAGCACATCACTTTCTAATCCCTTGACGTCATTTGGAGGCTAGGGTTCAGTGGGATTGATGTTTCTGGAGGTGATGTGATGTGGTTTGCAGGAAGGAGATGCATGGAATGACACTTTAATACATAATATCTTGGAAAATGGCCTTTGGAGGCCCGACGATCTGCATTTTAAGGCTCAACGTCTCACTTTTAGGCCTCATGTCACCCTTCTAGAGCATGATGTCACCCTTTTTAGGGTTTTTCTTTATGTAATTTTTATATTTGCAAGTTGTAAGAGAAAATAAAGGGGGTCGACCATCTTTTAATTTGTTGTTGACAATTTTATGTGGACAAATTGTTTTAGATGGCCTTAGATAAATAGAGGACCATCTATTTTCATTTTTATAACTCATCACTTCAGAATTGCATACTCTAGGACTAAAATTTTGGCCCTCTTGGGCAATTCACTATCTCTTGTTTACTTGGTTATTATGGATGCTACACTTGTCTATTGGGGGAATAAAGGCTAGAAACTTCTCTTATTGGTGTTGCTTTGGAATTTTTTTGACGGTATCTTGGTAGTAAGGATATGTTGGAAGCTATCTCTTGGATTGGTGAGTAATGTTCTACAATTATTGTCATTTTACTTGTTCAAATTCAAGAAATATATCTAAAATCCTCGGAGCAGTAAAAGGGATTACACCATCCACCAAGGTTTAATATTCTTTGCCATTAAAAGGATACAAGGATTTCTTCAAGGAGTAATAATTTTTAAACCCTTGTTGCACGGCTTGGATAGTGTTTGTTTTCTCTAGGAAGTAAAAATGTTTACACCCCTAGAGAAATCATCGAAACCCTAGTTCATCTTGGATTTTAAGCTAGATGATACAAAACGATTGTTGTTGGGTTTCATAAGGGTTTAACTCTCGACAAAGATCTCTTCTTCCTCTTTGTTTAACTTTTCTTCCAAGAAAGAGACTCCATTCAGCCAATAATAAGGCACTAATATTTGCATTGGAGATTGAATATTGTTCCATTGGTAAACGTGCGTTTTGAGATATTGAATTGTTCAAGTTTGGATCTAAATTTTACATGCTTTAAGATATCTTGTGCCCTAGGGGTGTATTTATTTTCTAAATGATTTATGTTTTGTAATAAACATTAATCTACAGCCAATAGGGTTGCAACAAACTCACTTTCTCTTACTCTTTATTCACTTTTCTACCACTGAAATTCACTTGCAAGCTATGATAATTGATCTACTATTCGAGAGCTATTGTTTGGGTGGGTTACTTGATGATTTTAGTGGTTATAAATTCCTATTGTAGAAAAATATTTCTACAGCCATTGGGATGTCATAAATACTTGTTGATAACACTCATTTACAGCCCTCATTTGTCATCAAAATCTTGGTCTAAACATTGGAGCATTGTGTACTATTTGCAAGCTTTATTTTCCAATATCATACACTTGATTTTGATGGTTTAGTTTGTAGTTGTTATAACTTCTTCATTTCTCATATATATTTCCTTACTGCTGCAATTTTGGGACAACAAGGTTTCTTGTGGATTCCCCTTTCATCTAGAAGCTTATATCAACATATTTAGTATTGTTTTGGATTGTGTAACACTATTTTGTAGGTACACAACTTTGGCAACCATTTACCATCTCCAAAGACTCTCTCCTCAAGCTTCAATTTCATATTAGACCTTGACCTATAGGGGTATTCTTCTAGATCCTTTCTTCTCACTTGCAAACCCCTAGGATCACCCGGGAATCCTCCCTTGTGATGGACTTGTCCTTCACTAAAACGAGGGGGATATCTATTGAGGTGATAGTGATAGGTGTCCCTAGTTGTGTCACACATTTGTTGCTTGGGTTGGGATTTTCCCAAACTACAAACTGTGTGATAAAAAATTTGGCACAGTTGTCAGGGATAATTTTGAATCCTTTCTAACCCATAACGACACTTGGAAAGTCTATACAAAAGCCTTTACCCTTAGTTTTCCTAACGACTCCATTTGAGGGAAGTTTCCTTGATTTTTTTATGAACCTTTCACAGAGTTCATCTGGAAACTTCATTGATGTATCATGGAATTATATGATGAATGATCGCCAAAAAGGTGGGATGATATCCCAAAATTTGATGGTGATCCATGTTCGGTCGTGACATATGTTATCAAGTTTACCAAATATATTGGTTGGCATGACATAACCCAGGATGATGTTTTGAAGAAATTTTTATTACTATATTTAGATAATAAATAGAGGAATTTGATCAAGAGGACTTTCATCCCAAAGGGGTTTTCCTCTACAAACATATTCATCTAAGAATTTCACAAGCATTGTGGACCGAAATCCCAATGATTTGACGATATTATTCAGGACCGTGAGGATGATTTCTAGAAAGAAATACATCCATTGGATCCAATTGAGAAATTGAGGGAAGTTTCTTCTCTACCTGTTGAAGAATCATTGGATGAAGTACCTCTTCCCCCTATTAATGAATAATTTTTTGAAGCACATGACTGTGAAGAGAAGGAAGACTAAAAGGAAGTAAAGAATCTTGACAAGACATCATCTGCCAAATAGAAATCCCATGATATCAAGAAGAATAAGAGTTGTGTTTTTAATCCTTTGGAGAACAGTCAGATGAAGCACTCTTCATTGAGAATTAATCCCCTTGTAATGAAGATATTCTTAAAGAACATGCCCATGAAGAGAGGTTCCAAGAAGAAAAGGAAGAATTATGATAAAGTGCAAAATGTTGAGGATCCAGATTAGACATGTATCCATACTCCCACTTGATGAAGGTGAAGAAGTAATCAGTCCCAATGATACAGTTGATCAACACATTGATGATTTCATACATGTTGGGAGGCATATATGGAATATCGTTTGTTTCATTTTTTATGGATATACCATTTACAACATCGAGGGTAGTTTTAAAAACAAGAGTGTTGAGTTGTCTTCTTCAGAGAATTGGTCTTCATACTTGGATGATCCAGGTATTTGGTATCATGATGATGATATGAGCAAAAATTGGTCTCACCCATCCCGGGATGACTGATCACACAATACTCATGATGATTTTCATTCATACCTTGGGAGTTGTGATCCATATCCTTTTGAGCACTCAAATTTGTTATATGATTTTCAACCATTATTTCATTCAAATTTTGATCGACATAATATCTTGGCAAGCCCAAGACAATCAGAGACTCACACAACATAGAAGCAGTGTTTTTATCGTGGGGGGTTTTGTAGGGATGTGCAGATAAAGAAGCAATATGCTTTGTGTTAGAAAAATAGGTGTGCTCATTTAACCATAGACAATATAGCAATATTTTCACCCAACCATAGGCCAAAGCCACCCCCGAGCACCTTAACCTTGACAAAGAATAATTATGGAAGAAAATTGTAGGCCTAATAGCCAATCAATGTAGTGTACCTCTCTTTAGAGATAGAGCACAAGGCAGAAAGTCCAAACCATAACCAAGAGAAAGTCCAAACCTAAAATCGAAAATACAAGTTGCAGTAGTTGCAGCTACAGCTACTCTCCAGACTTGCGCACTTACTAAATTTCTACAGTGCGCACTAGATTTCGGTAGTTGCAAGATGTGTGTGTACAAATGAGTTCTGGCATCCTGTATTTATACTACTCTTTCTTAGTTGTATGGGTCGACTTCTCTTTTTGGAGGCTAAAGACTCAATATTAATTATTTTCTTTAGCCGACTTGTCTTCTAGGGTTATTTCCAAAGCTTTAGGTTTTCTTCTTTCTTTTCGGAATATTCTATTATTGTCAGGGTTACACGTGGAGGTTAATACCTCCCGCAGCTACCATAATATCAACACTCCCTCCTAGCTAGGGAGATATTGAAAAAAATGGTCTTGACATACCATTCAACTGGTAGCATCATCATATCCACGCGATATATCTCATGATCAAATCACGAGCATCGTCATCACTATCAGTATCATCTGATAGCATCAAATGCATCATCTCTCAAATCCATACTCCATCTGAGTAATCAGGCATGATGCACAATAACTCACTCACTCCACAGAGTGATACAAGAACCATTCTTCTAATCAGGACATATGTCCTAGAAGAATAATTGTTTTAATAGATGTTGGAAGCCACGCCATGGGATACAAGCACTATTCTTCTAATCTGAACATACATCCTAGAAGAATAACTATCCTAGACCATTTTTTGCCTGGAGAATGTATGTCCACCAGTACACTGACTATACATCTTGTTGATAATCATTTCCAACACTATTGATAGTCTTTATGGAAATCAGAACAATGTCATTCAATAGAAAACAATTGTGTCTATCCATAGTAGTACACAACTATTATCCAGTAATACACAACCACACCAAGTAGCACACAGCTACTTAATTAGTGACGCATAGTCACAACCAGTGGAACACATCCACCACAGTAGCATACATCTATTGTCCAGAGACATACAGTCTCCACAATAATCATATCATCTGATATCAACCTGCATAAAACAATATCATGATATAAACTGAGTCATCTAGGCCATTCTTCCACTCACATCTGTGAGATATGGAAGAGCATATGCCCTCAGAAATTAAATCATCACCCATGGGCTATCTGGACTATTCTTCTCAAGCCTAGAAGAATAATTGTCCCTGATTTTTTAGCCTGGACCATTCACCTAACTCGGTCATTGCTCCGACACTAATCATAGTGCAACCTGGAGAGAATGAGTCTACCCTAGGGAATGCATATCCCTGATTGTGGAACCTGGATCATTCACCTAACTGGGCCATTTATCCAGCACTAATCATAGTGCAACCTAGAGAGAATGAGTCTTCCCTAGGGAATGATTGTCTGGACCATTTCCTAATGAAATGATTGTCCTGCACCAACCTCCAAAATGGACCATTCTTCGAAACTGCTCACAATTGCGAACTTTGAAAGAATGACTGCCCAAAGAGGTGGACCATTCTAATTGACCACTTCTCAGAGTGACTGCCAAGAAGAATGACTATCCTAGACCATTCCCCCACACTGGCCACAAGGGGAATCATTGTCTATGGTACATCAGCAATCTATCGAACCATTTTCATTATGAAAATGACTATCCGATATGGACCATTTTCCTAACTGGAAAAATGCCTGTCCGTCAAAAATATCAAACCACTTTCCGAACTAGAAATCAATTGCTCATCCTGGACCATTTTTCAAACTGAAAAATGATTGTCCATAAATAAATAACACATCAGTGCTCACTCCAAACCTGGGAGTAATCTCTTCCTTTTTCTATAAGGAAGTTGTATCCCCGAGCCCCAGATTGTTTCTTAAGTACGCAAAATTTTCATCTTGGACAGAAACTTTACCAAATTATTTGTTATCTGCTCATCTGTGGAGATATATTGGAGAACCACTTCTCTTTTCTGGACTTCATCATGAAGAATATAATGCATGATCTCAATGTACTTCGGTCTGTCATGGAACACTAGTTTTCTCTGAAGGCTTCATATAGCTCTGATCATTACAATATATCATGGTTGAGGTCAGCACTTATATTTCATACTATCTCATGACATCGTGGCAAAGCTCAAACTGAAACATATCCAAGTAGCACTTCTTCTGTTATCGTGAGAGTTTGTCATGGATTAGCAATCTATCATCTTAGACTTTTGAGTAACTATTCTGATACGATATCTCTGTTAAAGAAAGTTTTCACCACGCTTTTGTTGTATATGAGATACTCTGCATCATGTTGTTTGAATCCATAAAAGGTCTTCTTATATCTACACACATGGGTCTCTTTCTATTATTATCTTCTTTATCATTTGCTTTATTTGGGAAGAACGGTCTTTTACATGTAAATTCCAATCCATGGATATGGGTGAGTTGTCGTTATAGTTTTTCTCCCTCCTTCTAGAAGAACCTTTGAATATCGCAATATTGCCATTCACAAGTATTTTTCACATTTTCTTACATACATTGTTCTTTATCATAACTTCCATTTATTCTGCTTGATTTCTTCTAGTGGGTTCAAACCAAGCTGGTAGTCTTGTGATTCTCGATATAATAACTGGTCGTTCTGGATTTTATTTATTTCTTGGAATCTTCATGTTCTTCCTCATGTTTCTCTTTAGCTCTTGGGTCCATGGAGTCTTCTATAGATTCCATGACCTAAAGATTCCAACTTCTTCCTTTCATCATAGGATCATGGATGTAGATCGACAACTAAGGATACTTTAAGGCTTATTTTCGAAGAAGACTTCTTATGAAGATGTATTCCTTATCATGGTTCCTACTTACAATGGGAACATGGACATATACTTCATAATCCTCAATGGATAATATCATTTAGGATTAGATCCCTCCTAATCCTTGTTTCATGTATGAATGCATGCTCTTATTTTTTGAATTTTGTAATCATCTCCCTCTATCTAAGAGAGTCCATGATTTTGTCTACATCCTTACTGCCTTCTGCAAAGTGTCACAAGTCTTTTTCTATTTTCCTCTTGATTGTTGACTTTTTTCTGTTTTGACTTCTTCGGGGTCTCTTCAAGTTTGATTTTGATGTCAACTTATCTGGCAGTTGTTACTTATATAATAGATTCCACATGAATTGTTACCAAGGATTGTCAACGTACTTCATCTTTTTAGATACATTACTTGAATAGTAATCATCGTAATAGTAATCCTTATCTTGTTATTCTTCCATAGGTGTTGTTTCACTGACCATATTATATTCTAAGAAATAGATATACAGGAACTATGTAAGCATGGTATGTACAAGGACTATGTTACAGAAGAATATTGTTACCTTGACTAGAAGAAGAAATATGCTTCATTTTGTTTGATTTTCTTTGAGGGTTCCTTTTCTTCGGCAACTGTTGCTTCATGTGTTTCCTTCCTTTTCTTTAACTCGGGATAGTGATTCTTGTAGTGACCATATTTTAGAGAGTTGAAGCATTGTATTTTTGACATATCCTTCTCTTTATTTGGTTTCTTCCTTGAGTCAAACTTCTTCTTATTCATGAATTTCTTGAACTTTGTTGTGTAGGCTTGATCATCATCTTTCCTTTGGAATTTCTCTTTTATGTTAATCCTTGATTCTTGTTATGCCCAACAAGTCCAAAGTTCTTCAACTATGGGATACTTCTTTATTGTGTTCATGCTTGCAGAAAATGCATCCCATTTCTTGGGAAGTCCATTGAGTACTATATTTACCGGTTACTTCTCCGAAATGATTTCTTCAATATCTTGTAGTTGATCTCTTAACTGAGATATTCTCACAAGGTATGATGTTATGATTTCATCATCATTCATTTTCATGTCACAGAACTCATTCTTTAGACGCATTACTTGTCCAGTGTTTCTGACCGAGAAGAGGTTAGTTAGAGCATCGTACATCTTCTTAGATGAGTCAAGATAAGAGATGTAGGGTATCAAGTTGTATTTTTCATAGTCCATTATGATACTCATGAAACTTATGTCATTGTCCTTGAACTTCTCCATAATTGCAACGTTATGAGATTCCTTCTCTTTTCCTTCTTCAAACTATGGTTACACAATCTTTCCTTTTAGGATATACAACACTTTATTCTTGGCAAGGATGAGCTCAATCCTTGTCTTCCATGCTCTGAAGTTATAAGCCCCTTCTAACTTGTTTTGTGACTTCATAGAGTAAGTCATGACTGCTTTGACTTGGTCAACCTTTGACATTGACCAAAAACTCAAACTTGACGTCTTAGATTGCTGAGAATACCAGGAGATGTGTTAGGTTAGGGTGCATTAGGCTATCTAGAAATTAGGTCAATCTCTTCACTTAAGGTGGCTCAACAAGAGGGTTAGGTTTTCGTTGCTACAACAAAAATTTTGAATGCAACTGCAATTGTAACTGAGAAAATCCTCCCAATCTATCTTCCATCGGTTAGACTGTCCAAAGATAGTGTGGGCCCATAACCTGTTAGAAAAATAGGTGTGCTCATTTAACCATAGACAATATAGCAATATTGTCACCCAACCATAGGCCGAAGCCACCCCCGAGCACCTTAACCTTGACAGAGAATAATTCTGGAAGCAACCCCTAGGCCTAATAGCCAATCAATGTAGCATAATTCTCTCCAAAGATAGTGCACAAGGAAGAAATTCCAAACCATAACCAAGAGAAATTCCAAGCCTAAAACCGAAAATATAAGTTGCAATACCTGTAGCTACAGCTACTCTCCAGACTTGCGCACTTACTAAATTTCTGCAGTGCGCACTATATTTCTGTAGTTTCGAGTTGTGTGTGTACAAATGAGTTATAGCATATTGTATTTATACTACTCTTTCTTAGTTGTCTGGGTAGACTTCTCTTTTTGGAGGCTAAAGACTCAATATTAGTTATTTTCTTTAGCCGACTTGTCTTCTAGGGTTATGTCCAAAGATTTAGGGTTTCTTCTTGCTTTTCGGAATATTCTATTCTTGTCATGGTTACACATGGAGGTTAATACCTCCCGCAGCTACCATAATATCAACACTTTGAATGTGGAGAAGGATTATTACTTTAGACCTGAGCTTGTTATTTATCTCACATCTTTTTTCTTGGGAAAATATAGTTTCTTCTTTGGATTTATCATCTCATCTAATCCTTTGGGGACCAGTGTTATTCTAAGAAAGGAAAAATATGAGCCATCATCTATATGTGGTATTCTTATTGACAGATGGATTGATCAATATTGTGGATATTCTTTCCAACATTCTCTCCCTACCACCCACCTCCATGAGTTTCTTTCTATGATTGATAGCATGCTTATTTATGCTCATGATTATTTTATGTTTGACTTATCTTTGTTGTATTACATGATTAAGCACAGGGGGAGATACCTTGATGAGATGTTGAGCAGGTGGTTGCACTGGTTGTATGATTTCACCTGATTTCACTAAGCACTTGACATCTATGGGCCTCAGGCCCCAAATAAGTAGGTAGGTTATTTTTATTTCTTTCATTTGCATTTTTGTGTTCATCGTAGTATAGTTGAATCTGATTTCATGCTTTTCTTCACATACTTGTTTTGTTGCATTTATGCACAATTTTTTTTATGCATTTCCTTGAATCATATTACATGTTAATTAGAATTTTTTGAAAGATGCAAAAAAATTATTTTGAAGGAATAGTCGAAATTTTGAAGTTTTGATTATATGAGAAAAGGGTGAGAAAGCCACCCCTAGATGCTCTAATATATTACTTGAGTATGTGTAGGCATAGTTCTTACCAGGATATATTGAGGTTCCCATGTACTCTATGACGAGCACATGTCCCCATGTAGGAGCCAGATGTTTCCCCCCAGGCTAGGGGTAACTAAGGAGATGATGTCTCGAGGCCCGTACATTGAATACATGGAGTGTCGAGAGCCATATGACCAGCTAATCCCACGTTGAGAAGATAGAGCCTTTCCTCTCCACCACACGTCATCATTCATAGACAGCAGTGTAGCAGCGTCCACCACACCATCCTATCCTAGAAAGGACAACAGGTATTTCTTCATGAGGTAACAATTATCGTCTCGTGGTAAGTGTCACTTTAATAATTGAATCATTTGAGCATGTCGCAAAGGGTCCTTTCTTGATTATAGAACGTTTTGATGGAATATTCACCAATACTAAGAGGGGGGGTGAATCAGTATTAAGTACTTTTAACCATTTTTAATCACAGCATGTAAACATTACCTTATCAACAATTCCATTCACTTATGATTGCATTTAACATATCATGAACATATAGCCATAAATAATACCATCGAACAATGCATCACATCATACATAGTGCACAAGAGGTTTTATATGGAAACCCAAATGGGAGAAAACCAGAGATTGATTTCTTATATATCAGAAGATTACATTCATAGGAAGGAGGCTCTCCAAGATTATATCTTGTAAGCACCAACTTCAAATATTCTCCAGCACCAACTGGAAGGAGGCTCCAACCCCCTATTTACAGGATTCAACCTTAAGGAAGCTACAACTCCCTAGATTCTCCATATCCAACTAGAAGGAGGCTCCAACCCCCTAGTTTTCAATCTCCAACCTGAAGGAAGATATGACTTCATGTATTCTCCATCTCTAGCTAGAAGAAGGCTCCAACCACCTAGTTTACAGCCTCCAACCTAAAGGAAGTTATGAGTCGCTATATTATCTGACTCCAAATGGAAGGAGGCTACAACCCCCTTTCCTTCCCCCTTCCTTCCTCCCTGAAATATAAATGGAGACTCAACATGTCACTGAAACTGTCACTGATAATCAACCTGTCACTGTCACTGATAATCAACCTGTCATTTTCACTAATAATCAACCTGTCACTGATAATCAACCTTTCACTATAATTGATATTCAACCTATCACTCTCACTGATATATCCCCATCATCAAACCAGATCCATTCACGTAGATCATATGCCAATATCACCAAAACCATCTCTCAAAACATATGCCCAACATCATCAAGATATGCATCAAACCATGTGCCAACACCTCCAAGATATGCCTCGGACATATGTCAAAATATCCATGAACCACATGTTGGAATACTGAGAGGGGGGGTGAATCGGTATGAGCACTTTTACCACTTTTAACCACAATATATATTCTTCAAATTTATCAGTAGTGTTCATCAGTTTATCATTAGCATTCAATATATCATCAACAACATAATTCAACAATGCATAATAAACAATCACATAGACACGGTACACTAGAATTTATGTGGAAACCCAAATGGTAAAAAACCACGGAATGTTTTTCTAATATATCAAAGAGTACATTAATTGAAAGCACCAACTTCCCAATTCTCCAGTTGCAACTGGAAGGAGGCTACAACCCTATATTTATAGGCTCCAACCTGAAGGAAGCTACAACTCCCTGAATTCTTTGGCTCCAACTAGAAGGAGGCTACAACCCCCTAATTCTCAGGCTCCAACCTAAAGGAAGCTCCAACTCCCTATGTTCTCCGGCACCAACCGGAAGGAGGCTACAATCCCCTTTCATTGCCCCATCCTACCACCCTGAAATATAAGTGTAGACCAAACTACCACTACCACAATCATTGCCACTACCACTACCATTTTCATTGTCATTGCCATTGTCACATCAACCTGTAACCTGCCAACCTATCACTGTCATTATACCATCAATCTATAATTTATCATCAACATGTGTTATACCTAAACCTGTACCATACCATGCATCAATTGTGTACCAACAAATGTAGTATAACATGCATAAATCATGTACCATAAGATATGCCAAATATAGATACCATAACATCAATGATGAGTAGCTAATCATGTATTCAATCATGTACCATGTCCTAGAGCATCAATCATGTATAAAACATATACCACACACCATAACATCAATCATGTATAGACATGTACATTATCATCAATGAAGTTCCTCAAGTGCCAAAGCATGTGCCTCATGCATATGTCACCATATACCAAGTGTATACCTCAACCATATACCATCATCTCAAAGATATGTCATATATCAAACCAGATGTAAGAGTATACCTCACTCAAACATGTATCCAAGTTGTACCACATTCAAGTGTCAATCCCTCAACAATATACCAAGCATGCCTCAAGTATGTACCATATCCAAACCAACAAGTAACTCTCAAATCATACACATAAACATACTTGTAGTCTTGTAGCTAACCCGATACAAGATTTTATAGACTTGTAGCCTTTCATCAGTCTTCAGCAACCTGGCACTAGCATACTCCCAATTTTGGCTTGTCCTCATGGGACTAAGACCTATTTTCACGTGGGGCCTCGCATGATAGGCACTAGGCAACCCACGGGGGTGCCTCGCGGGCACTATTTGTCTGACCCATGGGAGTTAGCCAAATTAGGGTTTCGTCAAAAATTCTTTCTCTCCTCTACAACCTCGAAACTCCCACACTTCTCACTCTTTCGCTACCTCATATTTCATCATTGAAAACTTGCCAAAAGATCACTTGCTCACGTAGATATATTCAATAGAATTTATGAGTGAATGTACTTGTGAATGACTTCTTGAGGTGTATATATACTTTTTCTGGATAACCTCTTTCCTTAATCTAAAGGCTTCTAGACTTTCTTGTTACAACCACTTTACCCTTTTATTAATTGAATTGTAACTAACTACGGGTGTCTTAACCAATCTTTGGGACTTCTAACTTCACAAGGCCATAACTCCTCAACCATGAGGAATGATGTGGTGTCCCACCTATCACCAGAAACGACATGATGAGGACTATGCATACATGAGTGGATTACCTAAATTTACACTATTCTTCATGACCTTTTTCCTTGATCAACTTCAAGATCCATAACCATACCTTTGGGGCTACCAGAATTCTTCAAGGGTTGACATCAATGAAAACCAATATTTCAACACCATGTACCAAATATATGCCTCAATCATGTGCCATAACATCCATGTTATGCATAAAACCATGTACCAAGGATATGTCTCAAGCATAAGCCATAACATCCATAAACCATGAAAAAATATGTATCAAGCATGTACCATAACATCCATAAAACATGCACCAAGGATATGCCTCAAACATATGCTATATCATTCATGATATGCCTCAAGAATGTACCAAAATATATTCCATAAACCATGTATTAATCATGTACCAAAATATGTCTCAAGCATGTACTAAGCATGTACCAAAAATATATAATATGTGCATCAACCATAAGCCATGATCTCCAAAATATCATCAACATATGTCTCTAGCCATCTGCTAAAGACCCTTCAAGATATGCCTCAAGGAATATACCATAACATCAAGATGCAAACCTCAATACATATAGAGAACCATACCTTTTATCATGTAAACAACTTGGTGAATAAGATCACAGACCAACATACATTCTTCAACTTTAACATCAACAAGATAACATCTTCATTAACCTTTTTTTCAACTTCATCAAGACATAGATCCGTGATCCATCCACTTTCAACCCACAGCCATTCATGCTTTGCTTTATTTTTACCTGCGTACATCAACGCTTTGTGCCACTGCAACCCACGAATAACCTTAGAAATTTGTGCCTTTCTCCACTGCAACCCATGGATAACCTCAGAAAACTCCTTGCTCTCCTCGACCTCCTTTCTCCTAGGCCATATTTTCTTTGTTGAGCTCATCAATCCTTCTAGCACAATTGTAGACCCACTTATTCTAGGTCCATACCATAAACACACACTTGGATGAATGAACAAATCAAAAGTTCTTGATGTGTATTTATACTTTTCTAAATGCCTCCTTTATTTCACTTTAGGGCCGACCTGTAACTTCTTGTTGCAAAAAAATTTTCTCCTTTCTCCTTTAATTGATTTGGGGCCAACTTGTAACTTATTTGACCTTAGATCTGGGGCTTCTTGACCATACTTCAGGGATTAAACTTTAAGAGAGCATAACTTATGAACCATGAGGAAACACATGGAATGCCACCTATCGTTCAAAAAAACATGATGAGGATTATCTATCTATGAGGGTTTTTCATGTATTTTCAATGTACTTCCTCCTCTTTTTTGTCAAACATATCCGAGTTTCATGAGCACACCTTCGGGGCTTCTTGTAGATTTCTTCAAAGAATCTTCCCTTGAGATCCATACTTAAATCTATGCCATAATGGGACCACCTTGGAGACTTCTTCAAATACACCCATCACTTCTAAAGGCTTCTAGACTTATTCTAGGGTTGACATTATCCATTACTTCTAAGGACTTTGGGGGCTTCTGTACTTCTTCTAGTGTTGACATCAATGAAAACCAACTTTCCAACATGTTTGCTTGGAAATTATGCATTTTTTCTTATTTCACCTTGGTGCTTAACATGGTTTTCTAGTAAGTGGGTCACCCTCGGGGGAATGGTTGCTACTGGGGAGGTATCCTTGAAGGGTGATTGTACCATTCCCACACATACTTAGCGCTTTTCACACCTTTTCCCCTTTGTTTACTCATATTTTGGGTCTTTGGGTTCATTGACCCCAAGAAGAGTTTGTACCTCACTTCATGGGAAGAAGGGCTTGTACCTAATTTCATGGGAAGAAGGGGCTAAAGGTACAAAGGTGTTGTAGTTGGAAAAAGTTAAAAGCCATAAATTATCCTTCTAGACACTCTCCCTAAGGTCATGAGAGAAATGAAATGTTTCTCCATAAAAATCAAGTACCTTTAAAGAAACAAATAATTAATAAATGTCCCACTTGATGGGGGAATTCATGTGTCGTGTATTTTAATTTCCAATGCATATGGCACTCAATGTGTTCCTAACTTCAAGTGGCATTGCGGTGCTCTTTACTTTCCATTACACATAGCACTCAATATTTGGACCATAATAAATGAAAAGAAATAAAGATCTCGGAAAAATATTGCATTGGAAACGAAGGATATAGCACACCCTCCACGATAAAATGACCTATTGTTTGCTTTTGACCATATTTAATAGTGAATCATGGATATTTTGTATGTTGCTTAATGAATGTATGATTGAGGTGGATATTTTTGTATAATATACCTTTTTCACTAAAAATTTTTGTCAAAAGATATGTATTCCACCATCCAGGTTGAACTGCAGGAGTCAAGGGTGTCAACCTCCTAGAAACAAGGGATTTTGTCTCCCTCAAGGAGTTACTAGCCAAATATCAAGGGAAATTTCCCCTACCTACCTCGAAGAGTGCTACTTGTGAATTAATGACCACTTCTGATCAACGATAGTTAAAGATACAAGTGTAAAGAGTTGAGGTCCCTCATTTACCCATTTATCTCCTTGATTTAGGAAAGGAGGTCGAAATCTCTAACTATATATAAACCTCTATCCTATGATAGGGATATAGAGAATTTTGGAGAAGTATTGTGTGGATATTTTGGAGAAGTATAACCTTAGAAATTTGTGCCTTTCTCCACTGCAACCCATGGATAACCTCAAAAAACTCCTTGCTCTCCTCAACCTCCTTTCTCCTAGGCCATATTTTCTTTGTTGAGCTCATCAATCCTTCTGGCACAATTGTAGACCCACTTATTCTAGGTCCATACCATAAACACACACTTGGATGAATGAACAAATCAAAAGTTCTTGATGTGTATTTATACTTTTCTAAATGCCTCCTTTATTTCACTTTAGGGCCGACCTGTAACTTCTTGTTGCAATAAATTTTTCTCCTTTCTCCTTTAATTGATTTGGGGCAACTTGTAACTTCTTTGACCTTAGATCTGGGGCTTCTTGACCATACTTCAGGGCTTCAACTTTAAGAGAGCATAACTTATGAACCATGAGGAAACACATGGCATGCCACCTACCGTTCAAAAAAACATGATGAGGATTATCTATCTATGAGGGTTTTTCATGTATTTTCAATGTACTTCCTCCTCTTTTTTGTCAAACACATCCGGGTTTCATGAGCACACCTTCGGGGCTTCTTGTAGATTTCTTCAAAGCATCTTCCCTTGAGATCCATACTTAAATCTATGCCATAACGGGACCACCTTGGAGACTTCTTCAAATACACCCATCACTTCTAAAGGCTTCTAGACTTATTCTAGGGTTGACATTATCCATTACTTCTAAGGACTTTGGGGGCTTATGTACTTCTTCTAGGGTTGACATCAATGAAAAACAACTTTCCAACATGTTTGCTTGGAAATTATGCATTTTGTCTTATTTCACCTTGGTGCTTAACATGGTTTTCTAGTAAGTGGGTCACCCTCGGGGGAATGGTTTCTATTGGGGAGGTCTCCTTGAAGGGTGATTGTACCATTCCCACACATACTTAGCGCTTTTCACACCTTTTCCCCTTTGTTTACTCATATTTTGGGTCTTTGGGTTCATTGACCCCAAGAAGGGTTTGTACCTCACTTCATGGGAAGAAGGGCTTGTACCTAATTTCATGGGAAGAAGGGGATAAAGGTCCAGAGGTGTTGTAGTTGGAAAAAGTTAAAAGCCATAAATTATCCTTCTAGACACTCTCCCATAGGTCATGAGAGAAATGAAATGTTTCTCCATAAAAATCAAGTACCTTTAAAGAAACAAATAATTAATAAATGTCCCACTTGATGGGGGAATTCATTTGTCGTTTATTTTAATTTCCAATGCATATGGCACTCAATGTGTTCCTAACTTCAAGTGGCATTGCGGTGCTCTTTACTTTCCATTACACATAGCACTCAATGTTTGGACCATAATAAATGAAAAGAAATAAAGAGCTCGGAAAAATATTGCATTGGAAACGAAGGATATAGCACACCCTCCACCATAAAATGACCTATTGTTTTCTTTTGACCATATTTAATAGTGAATCATGGATATTTTGTATGTTTCTTAATGAATGTATGATTGAGGTGGATATTTTTGTATAATATACCTTTTTCACTAAATTTTTTTGTCAAAAGATATGTATTCCACCATCCAGGTTGAACTGCAGGAGGTGTCAACCTCCTAGAAACAAGGGATTTTGTCTCCCTCAAGGAGTTAAGGGTGTCAACCTCCTAGAAACAATAAGATTTTGTGACAATAAAAGAAAAACTCTCAATTTCTCTTGTATTACAACGTCTCGATTGGGATCTTCCATTTCACATTCACACTTATGCATCGGACAAGGTTGTAGGAGCAGTCTTAGGACAAAATGAAGACAATAAACCCTATGCAATCTATTTCATAAGTAAAAATTTGGTTGGTGTAGATATCAACTACATTGTTACAGAGAAATAACTTTTAACAGTTGTCCATGCTTTCAATAAATTCAGAAATTATGTTACAGGGTATAAAGTTTTTGTACATACAAATCATGTTGCCATTAGATACTTGATGAATAAACCTGGCATTGATCGTAGGATGAATAGATGGTTTCTTTTATTACAACAGTTTGATCTAACAATTCTTGATAAGCTTGGTAAGCAAAATGTAGTTGTAGATTTTTTATCCAGGTTGACTAGCCCTACTGAAGAAGGCATGATTGATGACCAGTTTCCAAATGAGCACCTATTTTCCATATCAACACAAACCCCCTGGTTTTCCAATATAGTAAATTATCTAACAACAAGAAATCTCCCTCAACATTTCTCCTATAAGGAGAGATGCAAGATTGTTCGAAAAAGTTTAGTCTACACTTGGGTTGTAGCCTATTTGTTCAAACTTTGCTTAGATCAAATTTTGAGAAGATGAATAAGAGAAGATGAGGTACATTATATCCTACATTATTTTCATGATGAACCATGTGGAGTTTATTATGCATCCAAGAGGACAACTTATAAGATCTTACAGGTTGGATATCGTTGGCCAACCCTACATAAATATGCTCATCAATACACTTCACATTGTGATGAATGTCAAAGAATGGGGAAACCTACAAGGAGGAATGAGGTTCCTTTACAACCCCAAGTATTATTGGAACCATTTGAAAAGTGGGGCATGGACTTCATAGGTCCAAATGGTCCTCCATTGGGGAAAAAGAAACACAAATTGGTATACATAGACTATCTAACAAAATGGGTTGAAGTAAGGGCCATGAAGGGTGCCACGGAATCAAATGTAGTTGAATTCCTCCAAGTATGCATATTCTCAAGGTTCGGTTATCCAATGGAGATAGTCATTGATCAAGGCCCTCAGTTTACATCAAGAATCATTAAGAAATCATGAAGGAACATAACATCCGCCACATAAATTCAACACCCTACCATCCTCAAGCAAATGGGAAAGTCGAAGTCACAAACCAAGAGCTAGAAAACATCCTCACCAAAACAATGAGCATGAACAAGAAATATTGGTCAAAGAATCTCACAGAAACAGCATGGGCATACAACATTACATGTAAAACCACCACAGGGCTTACTCCTTTTGAATTAGTCTATGGTAATAAATCCATGCTCCCTGTTGAATTTGAATATCATACATTAAGAATAGCAGTTGAATTAGACATGAATTTGCAGTCAGCACAAAGAGAAATATCGAGTCAACTAAATGCCTTATATGATTATAGGATGCAAGCCCTCTTCAAAACTGAATTAGTGCAGCAACAAAGAAAAGACTGGCATGATAAGAATATTAAGTATAGCAAATTCAAAGAAGGGGATTGGGCTCTGTTATATGACTAAATATTTAAGGAATTCAAAGGGAAGATGATGACAAGGTGGCTTGGACCTTACATTATTGAGAAGTGTTATGATAATGGTTCAGTCCAGATCATAACCATTGATAAGGAGGAAATATCCCTACTAATGAATGGATTTAGGCTAAAGGTCTACAACAAGCCACTGAAAAAAGAAGAGTTCACAACAACAATGAAGACACAAAACTTGGATGTGATTGACAACAGACATGCTCTCAATCCATCCAAATTATAAAAAAATAAAAGAGAGAGAGAGAGAGAGAAATAATAAAAATCCTAGATAAAACATCCCAAAGGCATCTAGGACAGGTCTAAGGGTGATCCAGATTCGAATCTAGGAGCTTGATGGGGCTCAGAAAGGCCTAAAAATCAATGTTCTCGGAATGGCGTCAAAATGAACGTGTGTGTAGGCCTCGTAGATATGAACCCAACGCAACTTGAATGGGCTCAAAAGGACGTCATATGCTCCTGATATCGCATTCTGTTCAAACAGTCAAACAGGCAAAAAAAAGTCAACAGTCAAAAAGTCAACGCTGACGTCAGCATGACGTCATGCTGACGTGGAAGAGGCATAGATGGAAGGTCATAAAGATGATGTGGACCAACCAAGAGGTGACACATGTCACCACTAAAAGGGTGACACGTAGCACTCGTACAGTTGACGTGTCAATCTCGGATGGTGACACGTGGCAGATAGAGAGTGGTAAGGATGGTGGACAGGTGGTCCAATCATTGACTGACACATGGTAGGTGTGCCTATGTGGCCAATTGTTGATAGGGAAGAGAACGACACTGACACATGGGTGAATCATTGGTTGACAAGTGGCATCTGAAATGGCGAATAGGGTGGTGCCACGTGGCACCCATGGTTGGCTCATTTGGTTGTATGCAAAAAATGTGGTATTTTCGAGTTTCGAACTCGTGACCTCCAATAGGATGTAACGCCTTGGGAATAGGTTGGGTGTCATTTCACCAAGCCTGAGACTTGGTTTTACAACCCATTAAATTAAACTTAAAGTGTGGTTAAGTGTTGAATGGGGGCGGAAAGGGCTGGGGCAAAGCCCCAAGCCCACGGATTGTAGAACCCACATACGACCACAAGTGCGGAAGCCTCTAGGATAAGCCATGGGCGAGGGGGCCATGGGATAAGGTTCCAACAACATTATTTTGGAGCTTGATACCTGGCACGTAAGGTTTGGAATAGCCCAAATTTTATGGGGTTTGATATGACCTCCATTTTCGGTAATGGGGCCAGTGCACAGCCCTTTGGGTTGGCACTTTGTAATGATCCCAAGCCAAATTTTTTTGCTTGGTATCACTAACTAACCACTGATTTCATTATTATTTGTTGTGTATGCAAGTTGGCCATGAATATTTCATCTTTAGGGTTTATTCAGTTATTCAGACACATGAAGATAGGTGTGATGTGTTGGCCGATGGCCTTCTTTAGGTAGGACACATGAAAGACATTTTGTATCTCGCTACCCTATGGAAGTTCCAACTCATTAGCTACGGCCCCTATCTTCCTACTGATCCTCTAGGGCCCAAAGAAATGTGGTTGTAGCTTCTCTGCTCCGCTTCTTTTTATAGAAGCCTTCTTGTATGGTTGGTGCCTTAGATAGACTAAGTCACCAACCTCAAAAGTGTGGTCCACCCTATGCTTGTCTGCTTGGACCTTCTGCTGGTTTTGTGCTCTTTGTAGATGATCCTTCATCTCTCTGAGGATTTACTGGCTATGTTGTACCCAATCCTGTACCAATGGTGCCCTGTTGTCACCGAAAGCGATCTCTACAAAATATAGTGGGTCATACTTGTATAAGCCCCTGAATGGTGTCATTCCTATGGACACATGATGGGCGGTGTTGTAGTAGTACTCTCCCAAGTGTAACCGTCTGACCCACTCTTTTTGCTACCCTGCTACATAATTTCTGAGATAGCCTTCAACCCACTTGTTGACTATCTCGGTCTGTCCATCTGTCCGTGGGTGATAGTTGGTACTAGGGGTCAAGGATGTACCAACCAATCTGAACAATTCCTGCCAAAAGGTACTCATGAACCTATTATCCCTATCACTGACAGTGGTTTTGGGTAGGACATGCAACCTGAAAATCTCCCTGAAAAACAGTTTGGCCACCTGTGCTGCACTGAAGTCGGTAGCTATGGAGAAGAAGTGTGCAAACTTTGTCAACCTGTCCACCACCACAAAAATGTAGTCCTTCCCCTGTGTTTTTGGCAACCCGGTGACGAAATCCATGGATATGCTTTCCCAGTTTTGCTCTGGAATGGGTAAGGGTTGTTGTAGTCCTGCTGGGTGAGTCTGCTCATCCTTGTTCTCCTGACATGTAGTACACTCCTTTACATTATTTATTGCATCCTCCTTGAGGCCCTTCCATGAGAACCTCTCCCTTACCTGCCTATACATCTTACTGATCCCTTGGTGCAATGCCATTGGCGAGTTATGACATGCCTGTAACACCTTGGCCTTGAAGGCCGATCCAGGAACCAAAAATATTTGGCCCTTGTAATAGATGAGGTCATTTATAACCTTGAAGTTATCATCTTGTACCTATCTGTCCAATTGCTAACAAGCATACTGATCCTTTGCATACTCCATCACCAAGTGGTCCTTCCAGTCAACTGATACACCTATCAATGCAAAAATGGATGGCCTCCAGGATAATGCATCAGCTACCACGTTGTTCTTCCCCTTGACAAATTCAATTTCAGAGTCATAGGCTTGTATCCTGCTTACCCATTTTTGTTGTCTTTCATTCAAGTCCTTTTGCTCCAAGAGGTATTTAAGACTGTTGTGATCTGACTTGACCAAAAATCGTGCACCTACCAAATATTGCCGAAATTTGGCTAGTGTGTGCATGATGGCCAGCACTTCTTTGTCATAAATGTTGTAGAGTAGCTCAGGACCCCTGAGTTTCTGGCTCTCATAGGCAAGAGGGTGCCTATTCTGCATCAGTATGGCCTCTATACCTTCTCCTGAAGTATCACACTCCAATGTAAAAGGCAGGCCGAAATTTGGAAGGGCTAGGACTGGACACATCCTCATCACCTTTTTCATCTTATCCATCATATTTTGAGCTTCTTCACTCCATCTGAAGGCTCCCTTCTTAGTCAAATCGGTCAAGGGTGCACACAGCTGGAAAAACCCCTTGACAAATTTCTTGTAGTACGTGCACATGCCTAGAAACCCCCTTAGCTCTGTGAGTGTTTTAGGAGTAGGCCACTCCATAATGGATTTTATTTTCTCCTGATGCACTTGTACCCCCCTTTCCGCAATGATGTGTCCCAAGTAAAGTACCTCTGTCATTCCAAACTCAAATTTGGACTCCTTAGCGTACAATGATTGTTCCTCCATGATAGACAGAATTTGATCCACATGTTGAAGGTGTTCCTCCCACATCTTGCTATAAATGAGAAAGTCATCAAAAAATACTAACAAGTGTTATCTCAATTGTTTGTTGAACACATGGTTCATGCAAGATTGGAACATGGCTGGGGAATTGGTTAACCCAAAGGGCATCACCAAGAACTCATAATGGTCGTAATGACACCTGAAGGTTGTTTTTGAGATGTCTTCCTCCCTCATCTTGATCTGATGGTAGCCAGAACGTAGGTCAATCTTTGTGAAATAGACAGCTCCATGCAATTCATCCAGCAACTCATCAATCATAGGTATAGGGTACCTATTTTTTATTGTCTTTTTATTCAAAGCCCATAATTCAATGCACATCCGCATAGTTCCATCTTTCTTCTTGACCAGCACTAATTAGGAAGCAAAGGAGCTAGAGCTTGGCCTGATGTGCCCCATGTCCAAAAGTTATTTGATGGCTTTCTCTATCTCGTCCTTGTACTTCTTCGGATGCCTATATGGTGTGGTGATGACTGGTTTATCTCCCATCTCTAGCTCAATGACACGCTCAAACCTCCTGTCTGCTGGCACTTCTGGAGGTATCGTCCCAAACACCTTTCTGTGTTTGTCAATGATCTCTTGGATTTCTGGAGTGTAGTGAACCTTACCCTACTCATCCACACATGCTTAAATCCTACACTTAGCTACATATACGATCTCTTCTCTCCTAAAGATGGCCTCCATCCTCTTAGTTGTGACTATCTTGGCAGAATTGCCTGTCATGCCCCAGAGCACTATCTTTCGTCCACCCTCCTTTGTAAAATACATCTCCATGGTCTTGTAGTTGGTCGTGATAGGTCCTAATGTGTTGAGCCACTGAACTCCAAGGATTATGTTAGTGTCTGGAAGATCCATCACATAAACATCATGTACCAACTCATGCCTACCCAATGTAAGCTTCATACCTAGAATGTATCTGTCACAAGGCATAGTGCTTCCACCTGCCACCTCCACCTTGAACCCTTCAAATTCCACTGTAGGTATATGCCTTCTCTTCAACAATGTTGAGTCAATGAAGTTGTGAGATGCTCCCACATCAATCGATACTGATACTTTCTTCCCCTACAAGACTCCTTTCATCCTAAAAGTGTTAAATTTGGGCACCCCACTGATAGATGCTAAGGTGTCATTCCCTTCAGCATTACTGTTATGTTCTAGGACCTCCTCTTTTGTTGTCTCTGTGGTTTCGGCCTCTATGTTCTGTATTTGGTTGCAATCTTCCTCCTCCTCGTTGTCTGAGGTCACTTCTATGTAGTGCACCTGGCCACGGCCCATGTACTTGTGTGATGGGTTCCATGGTTCTTTGCATGTGAAGCAGATTTTCTTCCTTCTAAGTTCCCTCCTGGTGTTGTCATCCATTTTTCCATGGCCCATGTCAAACCCCCTTAGGTCACGTCCTCCTTGATTCATTGGAGGTCTCTAATCTCTTCCTCCAGTGTTGAGGGGTGGTCTAGGTATAAATTTTGGCCTAGCAACTGGTCCTAGGTCCCTCGTCCTCCAAATCAAATCATGTAGGTTGGTAGGATTAAAATCCTTTACCCAACCCTTCAAGGGTTCCATCAACCCTTCAGTGAAGAGAATCATGATTTTGGTTGGTGATATATCATGCACCATCACTGTCAACCTCTGAAAGTCTTCAATGTATGCCTCAGTCGTACCTATTTTATTGAGCTGTGTGAGTTCCCGAAAGTGTAGCTCAGGATCTCCTTGATCAAATCTATCAATGAGCCTCTGGGTGAATTTAGTGTAGGACATGTTATCACTCCAAGAAACTCTTTGAGGTTGTAGGTCAAAGATGATTAGTAACTTAAAGTAAACTTGTTTTTGTGTTTTTGTGTGTGTGGATCAATGGGATAACTCAACTACAGTATGGCCTCCAGACTATCAAAATGAATAATCAAATGAACCAATGCTCTCAAGGATCAAAAACCAGATAATAGCTTTAAAATGGGTGAATAAATCTATACTTATTAACCAAAACCACAGATGTGATGGGTCAAATAATATAGTGAAGAATACTATTAAGTCAAACCTATGAACTGATTAATGAGATGAAAGTCATTGGTTCATTTGATTATTCATTTCGACTGTCTGGAGGCCATACTGTAGTTGAGTTATCCCATTGATCCACACACACAAAAACACAAAAACAAGTTTACTTTAAGTTACCAATCATCTTTGACCTACAACCTCAAAGAGTTTCTTGGAGTGATAACAAATTGGCATCGTTGCCGGGGAAAGGAGATTGAAGCTCAACTTCCTTGGGAGACGACAGGATCTAGCTTTGATGATAGACAAAGTCTGGACACATTTTTGGTTGTAATCATCTATCTGAGGACTCCATGAAGGACGAATTCAGTGGTGAATCCATGAAGGACGGATTCAGTGGCGGCTCCATTGTTCTGAAAGCTGTTGGCGACTCCACTGGTATGAAATGAACAAGATCTAAGCTAAGAGGTATGCATTCTATGATTTTTCAAGTATTTTTGGTTACCCTCATCCAGTACCTAGTAAAGATGAATGGGAAAATAGTATTCCCAGATTTCGAGGAGAAGAGTGGGAAGTGCCAGCTGAACACTTGTTGGAGTTTCATGACTTTATTCATCGGCTTCAAATCATCCATGAGGATGTTCAGATTAAACTTTTCAGGTATTCATTAGAAGGAATTGCTCTTGACTGGTGCCAATCTCTTCCAAATGCAAGTATTAGTTCCTTGGTAGGATTTCATGATGTCTTTCATTTGTTTTTCAAAGACATATTTTCAGCTAACCTTGTATATCCCGAATGCTGTCATGATTTTAATTTATTGAGCAAAGATCCAAATATTCATGAAGACTTTGTTGCAGCAGAAGATATCTCTCATCATGATCAAGGGTTTGCTTATCCACATTATGACAACCATGGTGATGCTTTTGACATTGTATTAAATGCATCTATTAAATATGGTTTTCACGAATATCAGACCATTTCTTTTGAAAAATTTAAAGATAATGAGCAGATTGATGGATCAACATGTAAAAGTATTAAATCTGCAGTAGATACTGAGGGTAGCACACAGTTCCCAGATTTGCAGATCCAAGAAAGTTGCAGTAACCATGAGGAATATGAGGGACTTTTTAATCTCTAGCTAGAACATCAGGAAGATCCTCCTTCTCCTTATAAAGATGTTGTTTCAAACTATGATAAGGAACAAGATGATATTTTTCCAAATTTGTGTCAAGATCCTATTGTTGATACTTCTATACAAGAATATTCATCTTTATCATTAGGATCTTATCTTGATGCTCCTGTATTTGACCAATACATTTATGAGGAATAAGACTTTGAGATTTTTGAAGGCTTGTTGTCTACTAGAATTTCATCTATTTCTTCTTTTCAGCAGAGAGATGATCAGAAATACTTGCATGATGTGGTTGATGCTAGTTATAAATTTGTTGATCAAAGTTGTAGTGAAGACCAAAATTCCAGATTTGAATCTACAGCAAATACTAAAGGCAGCCCTCAGTTTTCTGATTTGCAGACACAGGAAGATTGCAGTAGATACAAAGAGGAAGATGATGAGATAAAAAGTCCAGATCAGTAGTTCATCATGCATTCCTCTTTGACAGAGATCAAGTAGTCTGTATTCAGCATTGAGATCTGTGAAGGAAAAGAGCAGCAGTGTTTCTTTCAGTTGGAACAGCAGCATAGAGAGGTATTCTTTTGTGGTTTTAATGACCCCATTGCAAACTATTTGAAATCTATGAGCATCATATGTGTTAAAGTATTTTTGTCAGATGAAAGTCGACTTTATCATCTGTTCAAACCACTTTTCTATTGGCTATGCGTTCCATTATTTTTCGGGTTAAGATCAAGAACAAGTTCAGTAAACCATTTTTTGATATGGCTTCATTGGAAGCATGAGTTTACTTGATTAAGCATTAGTACAATGGTTAGAGTAGGAATAGGTAGAGAATAAGCTCGCCATCAAGCATGGTTGAAGATTCTTTTTAGTTTGTTAGTTTGCAGCAGTGAATTTGCATTCAGAGTTTGAATAAAGATTGTAGAGATCTAGCGACGACATTAAATGAATCCATGGCCCAATGGAATAGACACAATACAAAATTGAAGATTGTGAATCTTTGCAGAGATCAAGGTTGCGGGGTTTTTGCTGAGCAGGTTGCAGGATTTTTAGGTTAAATGGACAGGCACAAGTCTGCTTGTTCTTGGAAACCTCGCAGGGAGGTCTCCATCCCAGTTGGAGCCAGATGTTATCTCCAAAAATGAACCAGTCATTTTGTTTCATTTTTTTTGGTGATGGCATGGTCATAAATAAAGTTCCATACAACTTTTCTAGAAATTCAAGTGTTAGAGTATAGGATATAATTTGTTATTCCCTATAATAAATCGATTGTCAAAAGGTATTTTCAAAAAATCGAAGAAAATCTTTTAAACCGCTAATCTATGTTTTGAAGCTGAAGTTAGCCGGTGAAAGTTCAAGGTTTCAACGACTAAATGGAATTCCCAAGAGCAAGCGAGCCGATGAAAGTGCAGATTTGGGTTTTTTCTCTAGTGCTTTAAAAACCCGAAGAGGCATGTTGTACATATGTCATGTAATCATGATGGCAATTTAAATGGAGGCAGAGGAACAGTTACACGTTTTCACCATGTCTTAGTGAAATATGATGATGGAGTTGGTCATATATTATGTGTGGTAGACGAATGACAGTTTGAAGAGTGGTGATTGATCTGAACATTATTACTTCCAGACATCAAGTACCAAATGTATGTCTACATCAAACCGTGTCCATCATTCCTTTTTTCAAATTTCACGGCTTTCAAATTCTTTATTTGGGTGTTCTTATTATCATTTGACAGCACAGGAGCATTTTCACCAGCTCCAGCACCTTCCCCATTTGGAAAAGTTCTTTGTGTCAACCGTGTATAGATCAACCTATGATTATTACAGATGGGAAGAAAGCGAGGAGCACCACCTCTGCGAAAGGAATTAGACAGCATATCTGTTAGGACCACATATTGCACCTTTTTGCCCATACTTTTTTGCCATTATTATACCCTTCATCACTAGTATTTAGACTCATAATATCACTTCACCTGATCATTCCAAGGTATACAACGTCCTTTCTCATTATTATATGCTTAATTTGTTTTGCATAATACTTTACATTACTTTTGGACCTAACCATTGATTAGAAGTGCATAAGTGTCTATATCTACAGAATAGTATTCAAGACCGATGCTGAAACACAGAGTTGTCCAAAGTTGCTGTTGAACTGATGCTGAAACACAGAAGCTGCTACACAGCCCAAGGATGCATATGCGGAAACACGGAACTACCATGCAGATGCTGAACACGGAGCTATCACGCAGTTCAGAAGTGCAGATGCTGAGACACAGAGGAGACTGCCACGATGCTGAAACACGAGCCGTGACAGTTAGCAGTCAAGGCCGACACAGTCAAGAGCGCAATTCAC
>SNQJ01S0019187.1:79336-90532 GCA_010110895.2 Picea sitchensis | reverse complement strand
AAGTGCTTTTGGAATTGAGCATATATAGTGCGTGGCTATCTTTGAAACAAAAGACTTCCCTGGGTTGATAATTTATGTTTCACTTGGTTGTTTGAAATTAATTAAACAATTATAGTGACCAACAATATCCTATTTACAGTCACACCTAGAAGTTCATAAATTTTTCTCAGATGTAGGGTGTATTACCTATGTTGAAAGACTACAGGAAGGTTATCACCAAGGTATAGCAGAGGTGTTGCTAAATCCTATGATGGAAAGAAATCTACAATGGGCTCTCTGGAATTAATAGTAGATTAGGATGCCATTGCATCAACTACTAGTTTACCAAGAACAGGTCAGAACTGGTTCAAGACAACAATGACCAAGCATTTAGCTTTTAGATCATACTTGAAATCAGAATTTCAAGGTATAATCTGGAAGAAGAGCATTCCTACTTCTTACTTGGAAGATAAATGGCAAACACTATTTAAATCCATTCAGTTGTATGTAACTTCAGAGGGCAGATATGACAAACTCATGTTATATCATTTCAGACTTCTAGATCACTTCACAGGGAAAGTCCTTCTTAATCTTCCCTTCTATTTTCATAGAAGCTTAACTAAAATGTGCAACAAAGTTAGGGTTGAACCACATAGCATCAAAAACACCCTATGTCATTCTAGTTTGATTAAAATGATAATCTTGGAGGAATTGAAGCAGAGAGAAAGAACATGGTAGCACTTTGTCTTTTGGGAAGGTTTTGAGACTCAACCTCAACCTGAAGAAGATTGTAGAAGACAACAACATGTTTTGGAGAATAGTTAGATGTTTAAAAATCAAAAATAAGAACTTGAAAGCAAAGTTGGTTATTTCACTCCCTTGCAAATATTATCAGAGACAGCTGAGAACTTAGGTGTTGATTGATGCAAACAATAAATTGATTTTGATCACGAAAGGTTTTCTTTTTGGCCAATGCAGAGTTTTCACCGGCACAGGAAGTGTATTTACAACCAGTTAGTCGATGAAAAGTAGAACTTTCACCAGCTAACTAGCAAATTTCAAGACGGAATAGCCGGTGAAACCGCAGAGAAGAAATTTTGAGAATTTAGAGCTCGGACAGAGCAATTTTTGGGCGATTTGAAGTATAAGGTGGCATCAAAGAATTAATCACCAAAATTTTGAGGTATTTGGTTTCAAGATTCTGTGGAGATATATGAGATGAATGCACATATGGTCAGCTAAGACTTTACTCACAGCTGGTGAAAGTTTTCAGCTACTAAAGACATGTGTCTTTTCCATCAGAGACATACCAAATGATGAAGACCAGATGTCGAAGACAAACTTTGAAGACAACTCGATCCATAGGAACTAGATCTTTAGTTATCTTATTGTATTCAATTTATACTCTCTTTTATATATTTAGAAATCCAAATCCAGTTTTCCAGGATCTGAGACTTGTTGTAAAGGCTATAAATGCCTATCGTTTAAACATATTAGTGGGTTCGATTTTGGATAGAGGAACTATACTATTTTGTAACAGACTTTTCATATGATAATACAGATCACAATTTTCTCTCTCTATTGATATCAGATTTCCATCCTTTCTTCTGTACTTTATTTCAAGCTTGTTTTAACTGCTAAACTATTGTCATCTCATTAGTCAGTTCATAGGTTTGACTTAATAGTATTCTTCACTATATTATTTGACCCATCACATCTGTGGTTTTGGTTAATAAGTATAGATTTCTTCACCCATTTTAAAGTTATTATCTGATTATTGATCCTTGAGAGCATTGGTTCATTTGATTATTCATTTTGACTGTCTGGAGGCCATACTATAGTTGAGTTATCCCATTGATCCACACACACAAAAACACAAAAATAAGTTTACTTTAAGTTACCAAGCATCTTTGACCTACAACCTCAAAGAGTTTCTTGGAGTGATAACAGGACACTATCTGATTGTGGCCTAGGGTGGTGAGTCCATGATACCACCAATCATGAGCCTTGCCATCCAAGTACATAGTGGAAAACTTGATGGCTTCCATCTCCCTCATGGGATTAAGCTACAAATATGTATATAGTTTTTGCACCCATGCATGTACTGTCATCTTGGTCGTGCCATCAAAATATGGGATTTCATCTTCCCTGCTCTTCGTTCAAACTCATAGTTACTCCTATGGCTCTGCCTAGGCTTGTTTCTGAACTTGAGTTGGCAGTATTGATCCACGAACATCTGCCTCTGAATCAATATGTCCAAGCCATAGTACTCCTTAGTACATTGTGCCATCTGCTCAACAAAGTCATCTACTTGTTCCTGTTGTACCTGTTCGTCTGTGAATATGGGAAAGTATGGTCTAGGGTTATCCCTGCTACCCATTTGTCCATATGACGTGCCTCCTCCATGGCTTCCCTCGGATCTGGGATTTTTTTCTGGATTATATCTATTTTCACGATGGGATCCACCAAATCCACCAGATCCACCAGCTACTTTGTTTCCATATCTTTCAGGGTCTTTCCCCTGATGAGTCATCTGCATCAATAGCTCGGTTATCCAGGTCTAGTTCTCATCAATCTTCCTCAGGTTCCCATCTACCTTTTTCAAGGTCTCAATGATTTCGGCCTGCCCCCTTCGATTTGTCTCCTGGTTTTCCTGTAAATGGCGGACCATGTTGCCTTCTGTGAGGTTCAATGTTTGTTGGAATTTGTTAAATTTGGCTGCCAAGAAAGCCAACCCCTGTGGTTCACGGTCATCTTCTGAACCCTCCATTTCGGCCTCTGTTTCACTGGTTGGTTTCTTCCTTCTTCCCATAAAGATACCATTGTACCTCTGCATGCACTAATCCTCACAGGTGTGGAGCATCAAAGATCTGATACCACTGTAATGATCCCAAGCCAATTTGTTTTGCTTGGAATCACTAACTAACCACTGATTTGATTATTATTTGTTGTGTATGAAAGTTGGCCATGAATATTGTTGTGAGTCTTTGAAAATGCATCCTGTAGAATTCTAATTTACATAGTTCTTGTAGAATTCTATTTCGACGAGATCTTTTTCTACATGAACAACTGTAGAGAAACATACCAACCCGGGAATTGTCAAGAAAACCCTCATTTTTCCTCTATCCTTCTAAGCAAAACCCTCGGTAATTTTTTTATCACCATGTTTTCCTAAAAAAAACATAGCTCAGTTTTTCATCCTCTCTAAGGATCAATTAACCTTGAACATTCTACAGGAAACCAATAACCAGCCTTTCTCTCTTCTCAGAAACTCAACTCGTCATCCTTGAAAACAACCATGGGAGCTGGATTCAAAAGGGGAAAACCAATAGAACCTTCCATGGTTTATGTTAATCCTGATATAGTATATTTTTTTTAGATATGTGATTGGTTTTGCTAATTTGAAATACTTAGAGGATTTGATGATGAGTTATCCATAGAGTTTTCTCAGAATTTCCAGAATATATAGGAACATGAATATGTGACCACAATAAGGGTACTAACAATTAGAATTAATAAGCACTCCATCAACAAGGTTTCTAGTCTACCCTTAGGCATCCCTTGGGATAAATAAGAGAGGCAAGAAGCCATTAATGCCAAGAAGGACTTCTTCCTCCAAAATGAGAAACCTAATAAGGATAAAAATGGCATCAAAAGGGAAATCCTCCCTCACCCATGGTCAGAAGTAGCATATAATATCATTAAATACATTACATGTGAGGGAAGGATGAGTGTGGTATATGCTTACCACTTCAGACTATTGCACTAGCTCAGGCACCTTCCAAATCAGGAACCCCACCAAAACTTGAGCATCCCTTACTTCCTCCTTCAATCATTAAAATACATGAACTTAAAAGTACAAATATGAAAACAAGAATTCTTAGTACATCATGGACTCATCAATCTGATACTTTCATATGCTCTTAGGAGTTTGAGGCACATAATTTTACAGAAAGTTTTCATAAAAATGGATCAGCAGGCATTTAAAGAGGTTCGGGAAGTTATGAATGAAGAGGAAAAGAGAAAGGGAGAAGAACCTAAGAGGATCACTAGGCCCAAAAAGTAAAAACAACAAAATCAAACGAAAAAGTCGAAGTTAGATGAAAAATACAAGGAAGTGATTATTGCTTTGACTTCTTCAGGAACCCCCACTGTTAGCCCCTTGAAAATCACCAGTGCATAATGGGTACAACCCAGAAGAAGGAGGTCCAATAGAATCAAGAGTCAAAAGAAGGAAATCTTAGTGTCAGCCACTCCACTCATCGTCATATCCCAAGTGGAAGAGGTCAAGGACTCCCCTAGTCGAGAACTGCAAAAATAAACAAAGGGGAAGGAGATTCAAGAGGAGACAATATTGAAAGAAGAAAGACCAATGGAAGGAACTTCCAAAACAAAAACCCCTATGGAAAAACTTATTTATGCAACCTTGTTAGAATTGGAGAAAGTCAAGGTTGATGCTATCAAGTGGATGATTCCAAAAGATCTTTTACACAACTATGGTTAAGTTACTATGCATGTTTTCATTAACCAAATAGGAAGCTTAAAGAAAGAGGAAGAAGTATAGAAGAGATGTGACAGCGATATAAACATATGAAGATCTGAAATAAATCAATAAACAACAGCAAACCATAACACAAATGTGATAACAGATTTTGGCAATCTCGCCTACGTCTTCGGGCCTTGTCTCAGTGGGATTTGCTTATTTATGTTCGAAGTTTTACAAGTACATCATGATAGTGCCAAAAGGTTACAAAAATGAGTTGGTCGTTTTCTACCTGATCTCATGAACCCATCAAAACTGATGGCACCCAAATCGGATGAACGAGGCTCCCAGAAATGGTCGGCAAAGGTGCACTCCTCAATAGCTTCCCTGCATAACAATGGCCTTTGGCTCAACAATCCAACAGAAAAAACTTGTTCTGGACCACCATTGATATCCCCATGGCCTCAAGAAGGCATCGTTCATATATATCTGAAGTTGGTAACCATATCCCAACTTCCTCCCAAGATCTAGCCTCAAAAAGGGCCCAATATCTCCCAATAATGGGCAAAATCCCCCAAATATGCATATAAAATCAATAAAAAATCCATATTCCTAAATATAAAACCCACTTTGGAGAAAATAAAGGGCTAAGCCCCTTTTCCTGGCACGTTCCCCCTAAATATGGTCACTTGGCAATGATATGGCCAAGCGCCAGCCCCTAAGGGCTGCGCACTGGCCCTCAATCCGCATACAAAGGTCACATGGTGCAACAATAGTGGAACCCCTGAAACATAGGGCTTAAGCATAGCCTGCGAATACTATTTTGGAACCGGTTCATACTTACCAACCCTGAGATCCAGGGGCTAACCTCAAAATCTCGCGCCTGAGGTGCTAACTGAAAATGGAGGACCGGTTCATGTGGAGTCCCGTTGGAACCTTAGACCGTGACCCCTGCACCCATGGCTCGTCGTTGGAGCTTAGCACCCGGAATGGTTAACCGCGCCAACCATTGTATAAAACCTAGGGCGTGTTCATATATGATCGTCGCATGAGACCGCTCTTGGTATCCGACCCTCCGCCAAACGAGTCATGCTTCAAGTTTAAATAATACTGGAGAGCCTATGTGGTAAGAAACATGGTCTAGGCGGGCTGGCTAGCCCGACCCTGCGAAGGCATAGCCCGTACGAGAGGTATCCAATTCGAAACTCGTAGAGTTCAACCAAAATTTTTCCATAAACCATCGCCAATACCTGGGTGCCACATGGTAGCCCACGTCTGGGCCACGTGGCACCACCTCACTTGCTAATTTATGATGCCACTTGTTAGTCAGCAATTTTCCCACGTATCTACCATGTCAATCTTCCGGTCAATGTTGTACCCTACCACGTGTCACCATACGGTCAGGACACGTGGCACCTGTATGAGCGTGCCACATGTCACCCTTCTAGTGGTGACACATGTCACTTTCCGATTGGTCCACATCATCCATACAAAATATGCCAACTATGTTGACACGTCAATTGTACGATCGTATGGCCTGTACAGTCAGCTTCCACGTGGCACTGTACGAACTATACAGTCGGCATTTTTTTTGCTTGTTTGGAAAAACGAACAGAACGCGATATCAGGAGCATACGAAGTCTGTTTGAGCCTATTCAAGTTGCGTTGGGTTTGTATTAACCAGGCCTACGTACACATCCATTTTGAAGCCATTCTGAGTTTTAGGCCTTTATGAGCTCCATCAAGCTCCTGGATCTGAATCTGGATCACAACTCCCCACTAAAGGACCTTCTGGTCCCCAAAAGGTTACAAGAATGGACTTTGACTAAATTACATACTCATAAAGAGAAAAACAAAACAAAATGTTGTAACAAAATGATGTTATAACTGGTCATCATTTCAACATGTGTGATTACATTAATGGAATCAAAATACAATGAAGTTGTGACATCCACTTCTAGCAAAACGAAGTGGTTGGTTTCTTTCCTTCACGGTGTTCCTCTTGCTTCGTTAGTAATATTTCTTCCTTCCTGAGTACTTGCGCCATCCTTTTGTCCTTCTTTGGACGAAGCTCTGGATTAAGCTTCCAACAACTAGTCTTTTGATGTCCACCCCTGTTGCAATAAGTGCACTGAGTTTTTTGCATCCAAACCTGTTTACCCTTCTCTTTAGTCCATTGTGCAGTTGAGTCTTTACGCCGTGTTTCCTTCCTAGTCGACATAGGTTTCCTGTACAAAGTTTGTCTCTTCAACACTTGGAAACCCAATGCTTGGGTGAATGACAATAAGTACATGGATAATTATTCCACAAATTTTGGATTACATGATTATGTTGTTTATAATCAAAAGGAGAATTGGTAAAAACATGACCATTATACCTTCTTTGTTGATCTTCACTTTGCTTTGGAGATGACTTGCATTCACTACCACAATCCTGAAGTGATGCACCATTACCTTTTGTGAAGTGTTCCTGCAATGTCTTAAACTGGCCATTTGAAGCATTACTTACTTCTGAAGTTTTGGAACCCATCTTCGAGGATGCTCCAAGCTCCACTTAGCCATATCCCAATCCCAAATATCGAGGCCTTTCCACAAACTCAATGGGATTAATGATACCTTCACCTTTACATCCAAGGCCCTTCCCTTCTTCATAACCCATCTTGCTTAGAAATTTCAAACCTACACCTTTTGTATGTTTTTCAAATGCACCAAAACCATCTTGATGAGAATAAGGAGAATTTGATGATTGACCTTCACTGCATACCTCAGATTTGTTTTCTAAAACAAATGTAGAAGGAACTTCCTTCAATCCTTCTTTGACTTTGTTGTTCTTTGAAGTTTTCACTTGAACTGAGCTCTTTCATTCCAAGTAGTCTTCATACAACAATTTCACCATCTCGGCCATGGAAAACACCGAATTTCTAAATTCCTTCTCATCGTGAGAAATTCCTCCTGTAGATGCCATTTTCTCCCTTGAGATGAGCTCTTCCTTGGTTAACATGCAAAACTCAAATTACAAATGTCAACTAGCTCTGATACCACTTGATCCGAGAAGATCTTTTACATGACTTTGGTTGAGTTATTATGCATGTTTTTATTAACCAATTAGGAAGCTTAAAGAAATAGAAAGAAGTATAGAAGAGATGTGACAGCCATATACACATATGCATATCTGAAATAAAGCAATAAACAACAACAAAACATAACGCAAATGTGATAACGGAGTTCGACAATCTCGCCTACGTCTATGGGCCTTGTCCTAGTGGGCTTTGCTTATTTCTATTCAAATCTTTACAAGTACATCATGATAGTGACAAAATGTTACAAAAATGAGTTGGTCATGTTCTACCATATCTCATTAACCCATCAAAACTGACGGCACCCAAATCGAATGAACGAGGCTCCCAGAAATGGCCCACAAAGGTGCGCTCCTCAATAGCTTCCCTGCATAACAATGGCCTTTGGCTCAACAATTCGGTAGCATAAACATATTCTGAACCACCACTGATATCCCGATGGCCCCAAGAAAGCCTGGTTCATATAGATCTGAAGTTGGTAACCATATCCCAAATTCCTCCCAAGATTTGGCCTTAAAAAGGGCCTAATATCTCCCAAGAATGGGCAAAATCCCCCAAATCTGCATATAAAATCAATAAAAAATCTATATGCCTAAGTATAAAACCCACTTTGGAGAAAATAAAGGGCTAAGCCCCTTTTCCTGGCGCGCGCCCCCTAAATATGGTCACTTGGCAATGATATGGCCAAGTGCCAACCCCTAAGGGCTGAGCGATGGCCCTTAATCCGCATACAAAGGTCATATGGTGCAACAATAGTGGAACCCCTGAAACCGAGGGCTTAACCATAGCCTACGAATATTGTTTTGGAATTGGGTCATATGTACCAACCCCAATATCTAGGGGCTAACCTCAAAATCCCGCGCCTGAGGTTCTAACTGAAAATGGAGGATCGGTTCATGTGGAGTCGAGCTGGAACCTTAGCCCATGCCCCCGCGCTTATGGCTCGTCATTGGAGCTTAGCAACCAGAATGGTTAACGAGGGTCATGTGGAGTGAAATAAAGTCGTGGGCTGGAAATGTAACCACGCCAACCATTGTATAAAACCTAGGGCGTGGTCATATATGATCGTCGCATGAGACCGCTCTTGGGGGTTGGGGCCTAGCCCCAGCCCGACCCTCTGCCAAACGAGCCATGCTTTAAGTTTAAATAATAGTGGAGAAAATATGTGGTAAGAAACACGGTCTGGGTAGGCTGGCTAGCCTAACCCTCCAAAGGCATAGCCCGTACGAGAGATCTCCAGTTCGAAACTCATAGAGTTCAACCAAAATTTTGCCATAAACCATTGCCAATACCTGGGTGCCACATGGCAGCCCATGTCTAGGCCATGTGGCACCACCTCACTTGCCAATTTTCGATTCCACTTGTCATTCAACGATTCTCCCACATGTCTGCCACGTCAATCTTCCTGCCACCTGTCAGTTTCGTACCGTACCATGTGTAACTGTATGGTAGGTGTTACACATTATTTTCGTCATCCCTATGACTCTTAATGATGTAAACCTATATGTTGCCTTCAGAGGGGTCAGTGGCCTGAATTCCTAAAGAAAGAAGGGAGAAGAACTTTTTCTGAGAGAAGAAGTTGTATTTTTCTTTGTAAAAACCCTATTTTGGAGGATTTACGCAGGCTTCTCTATACTAGGGTGCAGAAATGCCTGATTTTCGCAGGCTGCACTATATCCAAGGTGAGGAATTTCTACAAGCTGCACTATAGCTAGGGTGTGGCGGCCTTCGTACGTGGGAAAAATGAGCATTTTCTCGATGCTTCTAGAAGGAGAAGTTTCTATGGTGAGGTGGCCTCCGAATGGTTTGGATATTACTCGCTTTCATGATTTAGTGGGATCGTCCTAACCTCCTCACCTTATCCTCTTCAACTTATAAAAGGAGAGGAGCTCTCATGGAGAAAGTTAGTTGTTTTGGCTTGAGATTGTTAGCTTGGTTAAATTGGCTTTGAGCTTTGCTTTGTCAAGATAGATTGTGAGTAGTTATCAGATTCATGGTTTCAGAATCCTTGGAGCAAGAAGTATGAGGGAAGCAAGGAACTGTTGGAAGGAACATTACGACATCAAGGCATCCGGTTGTAATATTTATTCCTATTATTTAATATAATACAGTGGCATGCTTCTTTCCCATAGAATTATATTATTTTATTGCATAATTCCTTCATCATATGCATAGGTTATCGTTGAATATACTCTCTTTGCTTTCACTTTGGTTGGTTTGTGTCTCACTGCAGGATCGATATCACAAGAGCACCGGAGCGAAACAGGAACAACAACGACATAAGGAAGCGACATTTAAAGGTACGTCTCTCATCTTTTGTTTAGTAGTAAATTCGATGATTAGAGCCTAGGGAAAGCACCATGTCATGTCGTGTTTTGTTCTAGATCTAGGTGGATCTAGGGAGATTAGTTTATGTCCACATTTATCGATTTATCCTATAACAAAATTGGCAACTCCACTGGGGAGCTTAGTCTTTGTTCTTTCTCATTCTCATAAATACATGAGAATAAGTTACCGAGCTTAGTCTTTGTTCTTTCTCGTGCTCATAAATACGTGAGAATGTAACCGAGTACACTTTTATCACTTTTTCGGACTCGTAAAGGTTATACGAAAAAGGAAACCCCTAGAGTACCCTTTAAGCTCTTTTCAAACTCTCTAAACATGAAAATATTGTCGAGAGATCTTGTTCTTTTCACACTCGTTAAAGTATCAGAAAGCGTGTTTGTTGAGCAATAGTTTATCTCTTTTTCGGTCTCATCAGACTACTTTATGAAAAAGGAACTGAGAGAGTTCTCTTTAAGTGTTTTTCAGACTCTCTAAACATGAAAAACCCCTGAGTTTTCTTTCTTTGGACTCGTTAAACAAACATCGAAAGACCCATATGGGATCGAACCACTCCTTCTTAGGGTTCATTAAATATACTCCGAAGGATGAGCTTACAGTTCAAGCATATGTTATCCTCCTCAAACTTGTGTAAAAATAAAGAGGTACTCGCCAGAAATGGTGGGGGGGAATTTGGGAAAGAAATGTGTCTAAACCTGTATTTCGTGGAAGAGTCACCTTTTGACATGACACCCTTTCACTCGCTTTGTGTCGCGGTTGGAAAATTTATACTCCTTTATAATATTACAAATTGGTCTGTGATCCCTGTTGTTGAGTCAGTTTTTCCAAGACAATTGTCATGTTGTCAATATGTTCAAAGAGAAGTTCAATCCAGAAATCCTTCTATTGCGTCGACCATTTCTGCAGTCCTTAAGCCTTCTATTGCATCGGCCATCCCTGAGTCAACCCTGAATCATTTGTTACTCTGATCTACTTCAAATATTTTTTCTCGTTTCGTGTCATTGATGGGGGATACATCAAGGCCCTCATGTGACGAGTCTTTTCCTATCGACTTCAAATCATTATCCAGGAATTGGACTTAGAAACTAATTGGTGCCTTGGAACTTGCATGCCTCAATGGAAGGTTTCCTCGCTTTCGACAGTGGGTTTTCATTATTGACCCTTGATTGGGATATTTCACTGAGTGTTCGACCTCAGATCATTGATTCACATTCGTTGGATTGTACTAGAGTACCTTGGGAGTCATTGACATTAATGGTGATTTCCCTTACACTTGTTAATCGTATACACTAATGATCGGTAATCAAGTGGTTTC
>SNQJ01S0019187.1:28154-79286 GCA_010110895.2 Picea sitchensis | reverse complement strand
AAAGCTTGCGTAAAAATGAAAACAATCCCGAGCTTAGTCTTTGTTCTTTCTCATGCTCGTAAATACATGAGAATAAGTTACCGAGCTTAGTCTTTGTTCTTTCTCATGATTGTAAATCAATGAGAATGTAACCAAGTATACTTTTATCACTTTTTCAGACTCGTAAAGGTTATACGAAAAAGGAACCCCCTAGAGTTCCCTTTAAGCTCTTTTTAGACTCTCTAAACATGAAAAGATTGACGAGCGACCTTGTTCTTTTCACTCTCATTAAAGTATTTGAAAAAAACGTTTGGTGAGCGATAGTTTATCACTTTTTCGGTCTCGTCGAACTAATTTACGAAAAAGTAACTGGGAGAGTTCTCTTTAAGTGTTTTTCAGACTCTCAAAACATGAAAAACCCCTAAGTTTTCTTTCTTTGGACTCATAAAAAAAAACATTGAAAGGCCCAAATGGGACCGAACCACTCCTTCCTAGGTTTTGTTAAACATACTCTGAGGGACTAATCCAAAGGATGAGCTTACATTTCAAGCATATGTTATCCTCCTCAAGCTTGCGTAAAAATAAAGAGGTACTCGCCATAAATGGTGGGGGAAAAATTTGGAAAGAAATGTATCTAAACCTGTATTCTATGGAAGAGTCGCTTTTGAACATGAAACCCTTTCACTCGCCTTGTGTCTAGGTTGGAAAATCCACTTGTCTCCTGATCATACTCCTTTATAAGATTACAAATTGGTTTGTGATCCCTATTGTTGAGTCAGTGTTTCCAAGACAATTGTTGTGTCGTCAATATGTTCAAAAAGATGTCCAACCCGAAAAGCCTTCTGTTGCGTCAGCCATTTCTGTAGTCTTTAAGCCTTCTATTGCGTCGACCATCCCTGAGTCAGTCCTGAATCACTTGTTACTCTGATCTACTTCAAATCTTGTTACTTGTTTCATGTCATTGATGTGGGATACATTAATGCCCTCCTGTGATGAGTCTTTTAATGTCGACTTCAACTCATTATCCAAGAATTAGACTTAGAAACTAATTGGTACCTTGGAACTTGCATGCCTCAATGGAAAGTTTCCTCGCTTTCGACAATGGGTTTTTTTATTATTGACCTCTGATCGAGAGATTCCACCGAGTGTTCGACTTCAAATCATTAATTCACATTCGTTGGATTGTACCAGTGTACCTTGGGAGTCATTGACATTAATGGTGATTTCCCTTGCACTTGTTAACGATATACACTAATGATTGGTAATCAAGTGGTTTCTACCATGTTCGACTTCAACACATGTATTCGCATGGTTAGATTCGTACTATAGAGTGATAGAGATGAAGACCCTGAATCTTTTCTAACAGATTCAGGTTGTGTTGGAGTATATTCAGTTTGTACTGTTGCATAGATACACATTGTATGTCTCGTGGCTATGTTCAAATTTGAGTATTTAACACATAGATCCACGGTGTATTTTTGGTGGCTATGTTCAGATTTGAGTCATAATGGCATGGATCCACAGTGTATATTTGGTGACCATGACCTATCTTACTTGACATTGATCTTTGTATGTCGTCATTTATACTTTGAGTCATTAGTATTCTGAGTATGGGAATGCCTACCTCAGTGATGATATATTATTGTACTGTATTTCCTTGTTTGTTGGCAGGTTTCCGACTGACTGTTCCTTGTTCCCTACGCACAGTCGACAAAGTATTTCAGCTATCACTCTGTTCTAACATCATACTTTGGGTGGCTCTCTATTGCACATTATTTTCGTCATCCCTATGACCGTTAATGATGTAAACCTATATGTTGCCTTTAGAGGGGTCAGTGGCCTGAATTTCTAAAGAAAGAAGGGAGAAGAACTTTTCCTGAGAGAAGAAGTTGTATTTTCCTTTGTAAAAACCCTATTTTGGAGGATTTTCACAGGCTTCTCTATATTAGGGTGCGGAAATGCCTGATTTCCGCAGGCTGCACTATAGCCAAGGTGCAGAATTTCTGCAAGTTGCACTATAGCTAGGGTGCGACGGCCTTCGTACGTGGGAAAAATGAGCATTTTCTCGATGCTTCTAGAAGGAGAAGCTTCTATGGTGAGGTGGACTCAGAATGGTTTGTATCTTACTCGCTTTCATGATTTAGTGGGATCGTCCTAACCTCCTCACCTTATCCTCTTCAGCTTATAAAAGGAGAGGATCTCTCATGGAGAAAGTTAGTTGTTTTTCCTTGAGATTTTTAGCTTGATTAAATTGGCTTTGAGCTTTGCTTTGTCAAGATAGATTGTGAGTAGCTATCAGATTCATTATTTCAGAATCCTTGGATCAAGAAGTGTGTGGGAAGCAAGGAACTGTTGGAAGGAACCTTATGACATCAAGGCATCTGGTTGTAGTCTTTCTTTTTATTATTTAATATAATACAGTGGCATGCTTCTTTCCCATAGAATTATCTTGTTTTATTGCATAATTCCTTGATCATATGCATAGGTTATCATTGAATATACTCTCTTTGCTTTCACTTTGGTTGGTTTGTGTCTCACTGCAGGATCGGTATCACAAGAGAACCGGAGCGAAACAGGAACAACAAAGACATAAGGAAGAGACATTTAAAGGTATGTCTCTCATCTTTTGTTTAGTAGTAAAATTCGATGATTAGAGCCTAGGGAAAGCGCCATGTCATGTTTTGTTTTGTTCTAGATCTAGGTGGATCTAGGGAGATTAGTTTATGTACGCATTTACTGATTTATCCTATAACAGTAGGGCCACGTTTCATCCTTCCAGTGGTGACACATGTCACTTCTTGGTTGGTCCACGTCATTTGTACGGAATATACCAACTATGTTGCCACGTCAATTGTATTATCATACGTCATGTACAGTCAGATGCCATGTGGCACTGTACGGACTGTACAGTCAACATTTTTTTTATGTTTGGCAAAACGAACAAAACATTATATGAGGAGAATATGGCATATGTTTGATCACGTTCAAGTTGTGTTGGGTTCGTATCGACAAGGCCTATGCATACATTCGTTTTGAATCCATTCTGAGAACATTGATTTTTAGGCCTTTCTGAGCCCCATCAAGCTCCCGGATCCGAATCTGGATCAGTGGAAAGGGGTGGCAAATGATAATAAAGGAAAATGGAATGAGGAGGCTTCACAAGAATTGGAACAATAGCTCCAACTTATGCAGGAAAAAATCCAAATTATGACTATGTAGAAAGTAGAATACAGCCAGAACTTGGGAGTGGAGAACCAGAAGCTGCAACAACAATTGAACAAGGAAAGAAAAGATCTGCATGAGAAGATTGAACATGTGGAAATTGTGGAAGAAATAGTCAAAACAATAGCTAAAGTGTCTATAGAGATGTTGGAATGCACACCACTAGCTAGGACATATACATTGTTCCTAAATTAACAGTGGCATAAAAATTAGATTGCACAATTGGCTAAATTTGTGAAATTCAACCTTGATACCCCCAAAGATTCTTTGGATGCATATCATGACTACAATATGGAGGAAAGAGCTAAACTATGTGAATTATACATGTATAACCTCATATTGTCACACCCCTACAACTGGAATCCAAATCCATATGTGGGGGATGTCCAATTGATAGCCTTTGCATCATGGATAAGGCATGAGGAAATGAGGGCGGAGGAATTCAAGAAGTATAAGGAAGAAGAACAACAAACACCCTTATGGATTAGAGTTGAGGCTTCTAGGCCTAAATATGTCATAAATAGTCATCATATCCTCTCTTTAGATAAGGATGTATCTCTATGATGGACATCCAAACAAAAGGAAGCAATATCCCATCTTGATGACTCACTCAGATTATTGGGAGAGGAAGCAACAGAGGCCTACCACATGAGGTGGCACTCCTTGCCTCACGATTTGTAGATAAGAGAACCTCACTCCCCCAATACATTTCATATTTCCCTCCTAAGGACACCCTCGTACAAAGAAACTTTGAGGAAAATGAAGACTAAATGGATTGGGTTAAGGATGATCCCACCACTTCTTCTCCTTGCAGCACCTATGTCTAATCTCAATTCAAAAAAGGAAGAAGAAAAATGGGCTAGCATTGTGAAGGATAAAGGATACCATGATTAGCAAGCTATCACCATATATGTGGCTTGGGATATGAGGCAAGAATTTAGTAAGTAGCAATAGGGTGGTGAACAAAAACATTTTGTTAAGTAGCAACAAGGAATTGAGCAGCAGCAGGGTGATGAACAGTGGGAAAATGTTGAACAACAACATCTTAGTGAGCAACAACAGGGTACACAACAATAACAGTAGTAGTAAGGATAGAAACACCACTTTTTATTTCACAAAGGGTGTGTAAAAGTTCAGTTGTGGGGTGATGATGAGCCCCATTATTGTCCATTCTAAAGGCTCATATTTGACACATTTTTCCACCATAAAATGACTTAATGTTTGTTTTAGACCATATTTAATAGTCAGTCATGGATATTTTGTATATTTCTTGATGAATGTATGATTGAGGTGGATTTTTGTGTACAATATACCTTTTTTCACTAATGCTTTTGTCAAAAAAATATGTATTCCACCAACCAGGTCAAACTGTAGGAATCAAGGGCATCAACCTCCTAGAAATAGGGGATTTTGTCTCCCTCAAAGAGTTCCAGCCAAAGATTAAGAGAAATTGTCCCTACCTACCTCTATTAGTGCTCCTTGTGCATTAATGACCACTTATGATCAGTAGCAGTTGAATATACAGGTGTAAAGGGATGAGATCCCTCATTTACCCATTTCTCTCCTTAATTTGGGAAAGGAGGTCAAACTCTCTAAAGATATATAGACCTCTAGCCTAGGAGAACGACATAAAGAATTTTAGAGAAGTATTGTGTGGAGACTTTGTGAAGACTTATATTAGGAACTCAGATCTTCCCCGCTCTTGATGCATTACTGATATTTATGAAATAAAGATGGTTTTTCTTTCAGTCTATTAAAGTTTATTTTAGGCTCCTTGTGCTTCTTGGATAGGGCCCATCCAAGAGGGTTCAAGGACCATGTTACCATTTCTATAGTTTTCATGCATGTTTAGATGGGTATTTTATTCTCTTTGAAGTTTAATATAGCTTTGCATAATTAATTCTAGCTTTTGTCAAAGTTATCACAAGTTATCTAGTCATAGCAGGCATCCTATAGAAATGTTCAATAGCCTCTTGGAGCACTCATAGGTGCCTCCTGATCCGGATTTTATGAGCAGAACGAAATGACTACATATTATTAACAGATTCTTAACACAGAATAATAGAGATATAGTAAAACTCGTTTTCTATTCAATAAGGAAATAAGTTGAAACTGTAAAATGCAGCGGAAAACAAGCTTGTTGGAATGGTGGCAGCTTATCTCTGAGGAGAGATGTGACGGTTGCGCTCATTCGCAAGAAGATAATTACAATGAGGCTCTGAAGGCCTTTTTACAGTAAACAGGAGTTTCAAAAACACTAGACATCCAAAAACCTAACCCTGGGAGATGAAGCGCCAAAAGTCATGTGGGCCCCATTTGGGTAAGTCAATTCATCAACTTCTCGTGGTCGTAAATTTTGCATACAATCTTCGTTTTAGGCATACGATAGCCCGTTGGAAAGATCTATCCTAGGACTACAACAGTTGCCAAAAATTTCACAATGAATTTTGCAATTGCAACATACAAAAAAAAACGTCGTTTAGGGCCTCAAAATGGCTCTGGAAGTTCAGGACCCAAAAAACAGCTAAAAATAGTAATTTACGAAAATTGCCAGAAAGTTGTTTTGAGCCAGCTAGAAAAGGTAGGTGGCCACTGATATCCACCTGGATAAATCCTCCCTCCTTAGGAAGCAATGGTCTCCATTGCTTTGAGTTCCCCCATCAGATGAGGAAATTTCTGTTGAATTTGGCCCTGGGTGAGCCACTTGCCTTGGTGCAGAAGTTGCCCTGCTCTGATGACTCGATAAAACTGGATGCTTTGTTGTCAAGTGCCCTTGATCTATGTGTCCACAATATGATCATTGGATTCTTGATGTATGAAATCAGGGTTGAGCTCTGTTGGTGTCAGATGTTCTGCTACGTTTGAGGTGTCCAATAATGGTGGGAAATAAGGCCGAAGGAGGTCCATGTTGAAAACTGAGTACAGGCCAAGGAAAGGAGGAATGTTGAGCTCAAAATCAGTATCCCCCATGGTTTTTGTGATGTTCTATGGCCCATAACGGAGTGGGTGAAGCTTCTTATGGGGTCTTGTAAGGCATTCTTTCTACAAGTGCAACCAAACTTTGTCGCCCACCTGAAACTTATGTGGCACCCGATGTTTATCATGGCGTTGCTTGTACTTGTCATTGGACTTATGTAGGATATCATGAACCTGTTGGCTGATGTGATGGATCCACTCAATGAACCAGGTGGCTTTGTCAGCTTAAGTTGGAGCAGGAGATGAGTCGATCAAGGTGACCGCCATGGTAAGTGCAACATCTATGGGACCCAATGGTTTGAATCCCAACCCCACCTAAAAGGGGTTGTGGTCGGTTGAGCTACGCAGGGCTCAGTTGTAGATATTTTGGACATAGGGAAGACTCTCATCCCATGTGCGAGGGTGCTTGGAATTATACATGCACAGTATATGCACGATCATTCAATTTACGACCTCGGTTTGGCCATCTGTCTGGGGGTGGAAGGTCGTGGATTTGGTGAGCTTGGTGTCCAACAGTGACTAGAGGCTCAACCAGAATGTGATGAGAAATCGACTGTCCCGATCTTAGACAATGGTTTATGGGATCCCAAAATGAACCCAAACTCATTCAAAGAAGATCTTGGCAATGGCTTCTGTTGTGATGTTGTTCTTACAGGCAACCAAAATTGCCATCTTAGAAAAGCGATCAACAACCACAAAAACACAGTCATGTCCCCGCTTGGTGGACGAGAGGCCCGACATGTAGTCCATTGAGATGTATTCCCATGGCCTGACAGGAGTAGGAAGATGGAAGTAGAGTCCTTGTTTCTTAGTGGTCAGTTTGGCAATAGCGCAAGCAGTGCGGGACCTGATATACTTGCTCACCTCCTCTCAAAGTTTCGGCCAGTAGAAATGTTTATGTAGCATCTTCATTGTCTTTTCGACATCGAAGTGTCCTGCCACTCGCCTATAGTGGGCTTCCCATATCAGCATCACTTGCTCGCTTGATGCAATGCAGATATGGCCCAAACGACACAACAACCCATCTTGAAGATGGAAATTATCAACAACTGCGTTTGCACCCAACATTTGGTAGGTGGTGGCGAAGTCTAGGTATGTCTCATAGAGTTGGGGCCATCCAGAGGTCTCATGGCCGCAAGAGTCTAGCACCGTGGAGAGTGCCGCGAATGGCGGTCTACTGAGGCAATCAGCGACGCGGTTGGTGCTTCATGTTTTATACTTGATGTTGAGGTGGAATTGTTGTAAGTATGTGGACCACTTTTGTTGACAGTCATTCTATAATTTTCCTTGTGTCTACATAAACTGCAATGGCTGATGATCAGTGTGGATGACTGTCTCCCTCCCAAGAATGCAATGTCTCCACTGGCGGCAGGATTTCACAATGGAGTACATTTCTTTCTCGTAAGTAGGGTAATTACGGACAACATTTGATAGTGTCTCACTATGATAGGCCACGGGGTGGGCGTGATTAATGAGAACGGCACAAACAGCATAGTCTGAAGCATCTGTCTTGATCTCAAAGGGATGCTACAGGTCTGGTAGTGAAATTACTGGGGTTGAGCACAAATGCTACTTCAAATCATTAAACACTTATTGTTGGGATTGGCCCCACGCAAATTTTTCCTTACCACCACCCCTGGTTATTTGGTTGAGGGCCCATGCAATATGGGAGAATCACAACACAAACCTGCGATAGAAATTGGCAAGGCCCAAGAAGCTCTGAAGCTCAGTGAGTGTGGTTGGGGCTGGCTAGTCACGGATGACTTAGATCTTGGTTGGATCCACATGTACACCATGTCGATCAACAATGTAGCCCAGGTAATGGACCTTGTCCATGCCGAAGGAGAATTTTTCCAAGTTGGCGTATAGCTTGTGCTGTCGCAGGGTGTGCAGAACCCATTGAATATGCTACAACTGTTCTTCCCAAGACTTGTTGTAAATGAGAATGTCATCCAGATACACCACTACAAAAGAATTGGTGAATGGTCGCAAGATATCGTCCATCATCCTCATGAAAGTGGCTGGAGCATTTGTCAAACCAAAGGGCATGACCAACCATTCAAAAAGGCCTTCCTTTGACTTGAAGGTGGTCTTCCATNACCATTCAAAAAGGCCTTCCTTTGACTTGAAGGTGGTCTTCCATACATCTATCTGTTCTATTGGGACCTGGTGGAAGCCAGACTTAAGATCATTCTTACGGAATTAATTGGCCCCCGTGAGTTGATTGAGGAGGTCGTCGATTCGGGAAATTGGGTACCGGTTTCTGACTGTGATTTTATTTAGGGCCCAGTAATCAATGCAGAGTCACTAGGTTCCATCTTTCTTCTGTACCAGCACGATTGGGCTCCCACGAGGTGATGAGCTGGGATGGATGTACCCCTTATGGAGCAGTTCTTGGATCTATCTCTTGATATCCTCATTCTCTAACATAGAGCAGCGATAGACTAGCCCATTGGGAAGCGGTACATCAGGGGTCAAATCGATGGGGTGCTTGACCAAACAATGCAGAGGTACCCCGGTAGGTGAGGAGAAGATATCTGAGTATTCTTCGACAACCTTAACTACTTGCTTCTGTTGTGTGGAGATGTCGGCCGCAGAGACCTTGGATGTGGCTGTGATCTTTCTCTCATTCCGAGAGCGAATCATGAAGAAGACAAACTTCTTCGTCTGAGAAATGAACTTCCTGCATTGCTTGGGAGAGATCAAGGAAATAACACTAGGTGGGACTACCCCGGGTATCCTGTACAATTTCCTATTCAAAGTAATAATAACACTACGAGGCCTAGACTCATATACAGCATGATGTTTCCATAAATAAGGTTGGCTCAAAATAACATTACAAACTTTGACAGGAGCAACATCACACAATACCTCGTCTTTGAAGGGCTTGATGCCGTACGAAATTCGACACTGTTGGATGACGCGGAGATCGCGTCCTTGGCGGAGCCATCTAATGGTGTAGGGTTGTGGGTGCGGCGTTGTTGGTAGGGCCAACTGCTTCACAACCTCTGCTAAGATGAGGTTCTTCTAGCTAACACTATCAATGATGAAGTGCAGCGGGGTGCCTTTTACCCACATCTGTGAATGGAAGAGGCGCTCTCCTTCTTTTGGCACATCTGGTTCATCAGGCTGGAGCTTGGTGGTAGCAACGGTGGCACTGGGTTCCACGTCAATGATTCGTCTTCTCCTTTCTGGTTCTGACTCAGATTCAGAACCCACATCTGATTCAGAGGCTTTCACTTTGGCCACCAGCGACTGCTTTGAGCAGCAGTCAGCAATGTTATGCCAAGGGCTCTTATGGAAGTCGCACCACTTCCCGGTACCTTTCTTTGTCTTTCTATTGTCCCTCTTTGCTTGTGGCTTGGACTGGTTGTCCTGATACTGTCCATCTTTGCTCTATCCTTTGTTCTGTGGGTTGGGGCCGCCCTTTCCTGTCTTTTGTTGTGAGGGGTTCTCATGCCCAAATTGTCTCGTCTTTTGTTTGACCTTATGCTCGATTTTGACGGCATATCGGTAGGCCACGCCCAAGGACGAGATGTCTAGAAATTTCATTTCAGTCTGGATGTATCTATGTAGAGCACCACGATATTTGAGCACCAGATGTTTCTCTGAATCTTTGATACCCATCTTGGTTCACAAGGTATGGAAGATATTTGTGAACTCTGGCACTACTTGGTCTCTTTCTTGTCGCAGTGTGGTCCATTTGGTATACAAGTTGTCATAACTTCCAACATGGTAGTATAATTCCTTAATAGCATCCCTGAAGGATTCCCAGGTGGTCGTGACTATAAATAACGAGGTTTCCTTTGTTTCCTTTTTCTCACAGAAAGTTTCCCACCAATCTTTGACATGGGGAATGGCTTTGAGGAGCGCAAAAGTAATCTTTTATCTATTCGAAAAGTTATGGACAGAAAAATACCCTTCTAGTAGATTCAACCACTTGTCTACACCGTCTGCATCTATCTGACCTTCAAATACAGGAATATCGAATTTTTTTTGTACCTTGAAGGAAGCGGTGCCTCCGCTCGAAGAAGATGCGTCGCCTGTTTGTAGTCGCTGAAGGATTTGCGCAAAACTATCCATCATCTCGTTCCTCTGTTGCATGAGGGCTTCCTCAAGCAACATTTTGAAAGCATCTCTTGTCCCGTCATATTTCTTTTCTTTTGCCATGAGAGGTCGCTTAGGCGTGCGAGAGCTTTGGTCCTCAAGAGAAACAAGCTCGAGACATAATTCTTTGTACTCTAACCTCATTGGGGACATGCATTAAGATGACAAGGAACAGACCACTTTGATACCACTGATCTGGATTCTATGAGCAGAACGAAATGACTACATATTATTAACATATGCTTAACACAGAATAACAGAGCTACAGTAAAACTGGTTTCTATTCAATAAGGAAATAAGTCGAAACTGTAAAATGCAGCGGAAAACAAGCTTGTTGGAATGGTGGCGGCTTATCTCTGAGGAGAGATGTGACGGCTGCGCTCATTTGCAAGAAGATAATTACAAGGAGGCTCTGAAGGCCTTTTTACAATAAACAGGAGTTTCAAAAACCCTAGACATCCAAAATCCTAACCATAGGAGATGAAGCACCAAAAATCATGTGGGCCCCGTTTGGGTAAGTCAGTACATCAACTTCCCCGGGTCATAACTTTTGCATACGATCTTTGTTTTAGGCGTATGATATCCCGTTGGAAATATCTATCCGAGGAATAAAACAGTTTCTGAAACTTCAACAAGATATATTTTCGCTGCAACATACCCAAAAAAACGTTGTTTAGGGCCTCAAAACGGCTCTGGAAGTTCGGGACCCAAAAAACTACAAAAAATAGTAAATTACGAAAGTTGCCAGAAAGTTGTTTTGAGCCAACTGGAATAGGTGGGTGGCCACCGATATCCACCTGGATCACCTCCCAAGGCCAAGAACCTCATATTCACTTCATTTATTTATAGTCTATCTTTGTTCATTCTTTTAAAGACTTGCACTGCCTTTTTGTACTCCAGTTTGCTTCTTGTAGGAGTTTCCTATAGAAACTGTACAGTTCTTGTAGAACTGCACAGTTCCTGTAGAAATATCATGTAGGTTTGTTTCATATTCATATTTTCACTTAGCTTAATATTATTTTCACAAAAGCATCAATAAACAATAAAATACATTTATCTTACGATTGATCAAAGAGTTAGAAAAAATAGCATGTTGTATTCATGCATTAGTGTAGCTTTACTTCTATTACAGTTTCCTGTCATAATTTAGATTGAATTCATCTACTTACCTTCGGTCAAATATTCTTGATTCAGTAATCTTTACTGCAGTTAGAATAAGTTATTTTCATGCAATATAGATTAGTTGTACTTTCATATTGATTTTCCTTCAAGTAATAAATTAGCCCTGCTTCTTGTTATTTTATTTTTCTGCACATTTTTATCCTTCGATCAGTTTTAGAGATTTTGCTACCGACTAGTGCATACTGCATACATAGTGCATAACACCTCTTAAGTTTGTACGAACCCCGTGTTGATAAGTAAAGTAGAACCATCAACATGATATCACCCTTTTTAGGTTTTTTCTATATGTAATTTTTATATTTGCAAGTTGTAAGAGAAAATAAAGGGGGTCGATCCTATTTTAATTTCTTGTTGACAATTTTATGTGGACAAATTGGTTTAGATGGCCTTATATAAATAGAGGACCATCTAATTTAATTTTCAAAACTCATCACTTGAGAATTACATACTTTAGGACTGAAATTTCGTCCCTCTTGGGAAATTCGTTATATCTTGTTTTCTTGGTCATTATGGATGCTACACTTGTCTATTGGTGGAATAAAGGATAGATATTTCGCTTGGTGGTGTTCCTTGGAATTTTTTGGATGATATCTTGGTAGTAAGGGTATGTTTCATTCTATCTCTTGGATTGGTGAGTAATTTTCTACAATTTATTGTCATTTTATGTGTTCAAATTCAAGAAATATATCTGAAATCCTCGGAGGAGTAAAAGGGCTTACACCCTCCACCAAGGTTTAATCTTATTTGTCATTGAAAGGCTACAAGGGTTGCTTCAAGGAGTAATAAGGTTTACACCATTGTTGCAAGGCTTGGCTAGGGCTTGTTTTCTCTAGGACGTAAGAAGGTTTACACCACTAGAGAAATCATCAAAATCCTAGTTTATCATGGATTTTAAGCTAGACGATTCAGAAGGATTATTGGTGGGTTTTATAAGGGTTTAACTCTCAACAAAGATATATTCTTCCTCTTTGTTTAACTTGTCTTCCAAGAAAGATACTCCATTCACCCAATAAAAAGGCACTAATCTTTGCATTGGAGATTGAATATTCTTGCATTGGTAAACGTGCATTTTGAGAGATTGAATTGTTCAAGTTTGGATCTAAATTTTACATGATTTAAGCTATATTGTGCAATAGGGGCATCTTAATTTTCTAAGTGGTTGAGTTGTTGTTACAAACGTTAAGCTACATCCAATAGGGTTGCAACAAACTCACGTTCTCTTACTGTTTATTCACTTTTCTACCATTGAAATTCACTTGCAAGCTGTGATAATTGATCTAATGTTAGAGAGCTATAGTTTGGGTGGTCTACTTTCTGATTTTAGTGGTTAGAAATTCCTACTGTAGAAAAATATTGCTACATCCATTGGGTTGTCACAAATACTTGTTGATGACACTCATTTACAACCCTCATTTGTCATCAAAGTCGTGGTCTAAACATTGGAACATTGTGTACTAGTTGCAAGCTTTATTTTCCAATATCATACACTTGATTTTGATGGTTTAATTTGCAGTTGTTATAACTTATTAATTGCTCATATATATTTCCTTATTGTTGCAACTTTGGGAAAACACAGTTTCTTTCTGATTCCCCTTTCGTCTTGAGGCTCATATCATCATATTTGGTATTGTTTTGGATTGTGTAACATTGTTTTGCAAGTACACAACTTTGGCAAACATTTACCATTTCCAAAGACTCTCTCCTCAAGCCTCAAATTCATATTAGAAATTGACTTGCAGAGGTAATCTTCTAGCTCCTTGTTTATCCCCTTGCAAACCCCTAAGTTCAACCAAGAATCCTCCCTTGTGTTTGAGTTGTCCTTCACTAAAATGAGGGCGATATCTATTGAGGTGGCGGCGATAGGTGTCCCTAGTTGTGTCACACATTTGTTGCTTGGGATTTGCCCAAACTAAAAATTGTGAGATAACATTTTTGGCACTATTTTCGGGGAGAATTTTTAATCCTTTCCAACCCATAATGACGCTTGGCAAATCTATCCCAAAGCATTTACCCTTAGCTTTCCTGATGACTCCATTTGAGGGAAGTTCCCTTACATTTTTTTTATGAACCTTTCATAGAGTTCATATGGCGACTCCACTGATGTATCATGGAAGTATATGATGAATTCCTACTATAAAGGTGGGATCATATCCCAAAATTTGATGGTGATCCATGTTTGGTCTTGACACGTGTTGTCAATTTTACAAAATATATTGTTTGGCATGCCATAACTAATGATGATGTTATGACGCAATTGTTCTTGCTATATTTAGATAATAAATAGAGGAATTTGATCAAGCAGACTTGCAACCCAAAGGGGTTCACCTCTACAACCATATTATTCATTTGAGAATTTCTCAAGCATTGTGGACTAAAATCCCAATGCTTTGAAGATATTGTTCATAACCTTGAGGATGATTTTCGGAAAGAAATACTTCCATTAGATATAATATAGAATTTGAGGGAAGTTTCTTATCTACCCATTGAAGAATCATTGGATGATGTACCTCTTCCCCCTAGTAATGAAGAATTTTTTGAAGAACATGTCTATGAAGAGAAGGAAGAATCCAAAGAAGTGTAGAATCTTGACAAGACATCACCTGCCAAAGAGCAAGGCCATGATGGCCAGAAGAACAAGATTTGTATTTTTAATCCTTTGGAGAAAAATTAGATGAAGCACTCTTCATTGAGAATTAAGCCCCTTGTAATGAAGAGATTCTTAAAGATCATGCCCATGAAGAGAGGTGCCAAGAAGAAAAGGAGGAATTATGATAAAGTGCAAAATGTTGAAGATTTGAATGAGACACGTATACATACTCCCACTTGATGAAGGTGAAGAAGTAATCAGTACCAATGATACAGTTGATCAACACATTGATGATTTCATACATGTTGGGAGGAAATGATGGGATATAGGTTGTTTCATTTTTTATGGAGATCCCATTTACGACATCGAGGGTAGTTTTCAAAAGAAGAGTGTTGAGTTGTCTTCTTCATAGAACCGGTCTTCATACTTGGATGATCCAGGTATTCGGTAGATTGATGATAATATGAGTGTAGATTGGTCTCATCCATCCTAGGATGACTTGCCACAATATACTCATGATGATTTTCAGTCATACCTTAGGAGTTATGATGCATATCCTTTGGAGAACTCAAATTTCTTATATGATTTTCAAGCGTCATTGCATTCAAACTTTTATCGACATAAGACCTTGGTCATCCCAAGACAATCAGAGACTCACACTACAGAGCAACGGAATTTTTATCTTGGGGGTTGTTGCAGGGATGCGCAGATAAAGAAGCAATTTGATTTGAATATGGAGAAGGATTCTTTCTTCCGACCTGAGCTTGTTCTTTATCTCACATCTTTTTCCTTGGGAAAATATGGTTTCTTCTTTGGATTTCTAATCCCATCTTAGCTTTCAGGGACCAGTGTTATTCTAAGCAAGGACAAAGATGATCTATCATATATATATGATACTCTTGTTCAGAGATGCATTGATCAATCTTGTGGATATTCTTTCCAGTAGGATTCTCTCCCTCCCACCCACCTTCATGAGTTGCTTTCTATGACTGATATCATGCCTATTTATGCTCATGATTATTTTTTGTTTGACTTATATTTGTTGTATTACGTGATTAAGCACAAGGGGAGATACGTTGATGAGATGTTGAGCAGGTGGTTCCATTGGTTGTATGATTTCACCCAATGTCACTAAGCACTTGACATTTATAGGCCTCGGGCCCTAAGTAAGTAGGTAGGTCATTTTGCTTTCTTGCATTTGCTTTTGTTTGTTCATCGTAGTATAGTTGCATCTGTTTTCATGCTCTGCTTCACATACTTGTTTTGTTTCATTTATGCATAGTTGTTGTGATGCATTTGCTTGAATCATATTACATGTTAGTTAGAATATTTTGAAAGATGCAAAAAAAATATTTTTAAGGAATAGTTGAAATTTTGAAGTTTTGATTTTATGAACAAAGGGTGAGAAAACCACCCCTCAATACTCTAATATATTGCTTGAGTATGTGTAGGCATAGGTCTTACCAGGAGATTTCAAGGTTCTCATGTACTCTACGGTGAGCAGATGTCCCCATCTAGAAGCCATATGTTACCCTCCAGGCTAGGGGTAACTAAGGAGATGATGTCTTGAGGCATGTACTTTGAAGACATGGAGTGTTGAGAGCCAGATAACCAACTAAGCCCACATTGAGGAGATAGAGTGCTTCTTCTCCACCATACATCACCATTCATAGACAATAGTGTAGAAAATTCCACCACACCAGCCTTGCCTAGAAAGGACAACAGGTCTTTCTTCACGAGTTAACAATTATGGTCTCGTGGTAAGTGTCACTTTAATAATTGAAGCATTTGAGCATGTTGCAAAGGGTCCTTTCTTGATTACAGAACGCTTGCTTATAAATTATATGTTTTTCCTTATTTCACCTTAGTGCTTGACATGGTTTTATAGTAAGTGGGTCATCCTTGGGGAAACGGTTGCTACTGGGGGGTCTCCTTGAAAGTTCATTGTACCATTCATGCACATACTTACAATTTTTCAACCATTTTCCCATCTATTTCCTCATATTTTGGGTCTTTTAGTTTATTTACCCCAAGAAGGGCTTGTACCTCATTCCATGGGAAGAAGGGATTAAAGGTCCAGAGGTATTGTAGCTGGAAAAAGTTAAAAGCCATAAATTATCCTTCTAGATGCTCACCCTAAGGTCTTAATAGTAATGAAATGCTTCTCCTTCAAAATCAAGGACCTTTAAAGAAACAAATAATTAATAAATGTCTCACTTGACGAGGGAATGCATTTGCGGTATCTTTTAATTTCTAGTGCATATGGCACTAAATGTGTTCCTAACTTAAAGTGGCATGGCACTACTCTTTAATTTTCATTGCACATAGCACTCAATGTTCAGACCATAATAAATCAAAGGCAATAAAGGGCTTGGAAAATTGTTGCATTGGAAACAAAGGATGTAGCACACCCTCCACAAAGGCACCCATAGATGAGACAATATGAACCCTTAATATGTCAAGAACCCCATGCCCAAATGTCTTACCCCAATCGACCTCATACTCACTACATGAATTAGAGAGGGTATTCTTTGGAAAAACTCCTTGAAAAGGGGATTGGTCCACCCAATAGGGCACCGTGACAACCCTCCCAGACTTAAATTTGGAAAATTTTATAACGTCTTTGAGCATTTGGTTAGTTTGATAAGGGGGGATTTAATGCACATGTTTGGGTGGATATTTTATTAAATGTGGCTTACTTGGCATGATACATGTGACTTGTGGACCCTTGGAGGGTGTACTTGTTTTTGTTTTCCGCACTTTGCCTAGTGAAATCTATCCATGGAGGAATTATGCCATTTTGACCTTCATATGGGGTTGAAAACCCCTAGGATGGATGCCATACCCCAAAGACTGGGAAGAGCACCTAAGAGCCTTTGTCTATAAAGGATAGAGGATGTTTCCTTTGGAAGAACTTTGACAATATTTGAGGATGACATCATAGCCCTTTTCACCTGGACATTGGCGTTTGGAGGCCTAGGATGTCACTTTCTAATCCCTTGACGTCATTTGGAGGCTAGGGTTCGGTGGGCTTGTTGTTTCTGGTGGTGATTTGATGTGGTTTGCAGGAAGGAGATGCATGGAATCACACTATAACACATAAGATCTTGGAACATGGTCTTTGGAGGCCCAACAATCTACATTTTAAGGCTCAACGTCTCACTTTTAGGCCTCACGCCACCTTTCTAGGCATGACATCACCCTTTTTAGGGTTTTTCTTTATGTAATTTTTATATTTGCAAGTTGTAAGAGAAAATAAAGGGGGTAGACCCTCTTTTAATTTGTTGTTGACAATTTTATGTGCACAAATTCTTTTAGATGGCCTCATATAAATAGAGGACCATCTCTTTTCATTTTCATAACTCATCACTTGAGAATTACATACTCTAGGACTGAAATTTCGGCGCTCTTGGGCAATTCGCTATCTCTTGTTTTCTTGGTCATTATGGATGCTACACTTGTCTATTGGTGGAATAAAGGCTAGCGACTTCTCTTGGTGGCATTGCTTTTGGAATTTTTTGGATGATATCTTGGTAGTAAGGGTATGTTGCATGCTATATTTGGATTGGTGAGTAATTTTCTGCAATTTATTTTTATTTTACTTGTTCAAATTCAAGAAATATATCTAAAATCCTCAGAGGAGTAAAAGGGCTTAGACCCTCCACCAAGGTTTAATATTGTTTGCCATTGAAAGGATACAAGGCTTGCTTCAAGGAGTAAGAAGGTTTACACCCTTGTTGCAAGGCTTGGTTATGGTTTGTTTTCTCTATGAAGTAAGAAGGTTTACACCCCTAGAGAAATCATCAAAACCCTAGTTCATCTTGGATTTTAAGTTAGACGATTCAGAAGGATTGTTGTTGAGTTTTATAAGGGTTTAACTCTCAACAAAGATCTCTTTTCTTCTTTGTTTCACTTGTCTTCCAAGAAAGAGACTCCATTCACCCAATAATAAGGCATTATATTTGCATTGGAGATTGAATATTGTTGCATTGGTAAATGTGCATTTTGAGATATTGAATTGTTCAAGTTTGGATCTAAATTTTACATGCTTTAAGATATCTTGTGCCCTAGGGGCATCTTGATTTGCTAAGTGATTGAAATGATGTAAAAAACATTAAGCTACATCCAATATGGCTGCAACAAACTCACTTTCTCTTACTCTTTATTCACTTTTCTACTGTTGAAATTCACTTGCAAGTTGTGATAATTGATGTATTGTTCGAGAGATATTGTTTGGGTGGCTTAGTTGTTGATTTTAATGGTTATAACTTCCTATTGTAGAAAAATATTTCTACAACCATTGGTATGTCATAAATACTTTTTTATAACACTCATTTACATCCCTCATTTCTCATCAAAGTCTTGGTCTACACATTGGAACATTGTGTACCAGTTGCAAGAGTTATTTTCCAATATCATACACGTGATTTTGATGGTTTAATTTGCAGTTGTTATAACTTATTCATTTCTCATATATATTTTCTTACTACTGCAATTTTGGGACAACAATTTTTCTTGTGGATTCCCCTTTCATCTTGAGGCTTATATCATCATATTTGCTATTGTTTGGCTTGTGTAACATTGTTTTGTAGGTACACAACTTTGGAAACCATTTAGCATCTCCAAATACTCTCTCCTGAAGCCTCAATTTCATATTCAGAGTTGAACTATAGGGGTATTCTTATAGCTCCCTGATTCTCCCCTTGCAAACCCCTAGGGTCAACCGAGAATCCTCCCTTGTGTTGGACTTGTATTTCACTAAAATGAGGGGGATATCTATTGAGGTGACAGTGATAGGTGTCCCCAGTTGTGTCACACATTTTTTGCTTGGGTTGGGATTTTCCAAAACTAAAAATTATGCAACAAATTTTTTTCCATTGTTTCCATGGAAAATTTTGAATCCTTTCCAACCCATAACTATGCTTGGCAAGTCTGTCCCAAAGACTTTACCCTTAGCTTGTCTGACGACTCTATTTGAGGGAAGTTCCCTTTCTTTTTTTTATGAACCTTTCATAGATTTCATCCAACGATTGCACTGATGTATCATGGAAGTATATGATGAATTCATGCCAGAGAGGTGGGATGATATCCCAAAATTTGATGGTGATCCATGTTCGGCCCTGACACATGTTGTCAAGTTTGTTGAATATATTGGTTGGCATGACATGACCCAGGATGATGTTCTGATGCAATTGTTCTTTCTATATTTAGATAATAAATATAGGAATTTGATTAAGCATACTTGCATCACAAAAGGGTTTGCCTCTACAACCATCTTCATCCGAGAATTTCTCAAGCATTGTGAACAAAAATCCCAATGCTTTGAAGATGTTGTTTAGGAACTAGAGGATGCTTTTCGGAAAGATATACTTCCATTGGATCCAATTGAGAATTTGAGGGAAGTTTCTTCTCTACCCATTGAAGAATCATTGGAAGAACATTGTGTACTAGTTGCAAGATTTATTTTCCAATATCACACACTTGATTTTGATGGTTTAATTTGCAGTTGTTATAACTTCTTCATTGTTGACATATATTTCCTTACTTCTACAATTTTTGGACAGCAAGGTTTCTTTTTTATTCCCCTTTTGTCTTGAGGCTTGTATCATCATATTTGGTATTGTTTTGTCTCGTCTAACACTATTTTGCAGGTACACAAATTTTGCAACAATTTACCATCTCCAAAGACTCTCTCCTTGAGCCTCAATTTCATCTTAGACCTTGACCTATAGGGGTATTCTTCGAGTTTCTTCTCCCCTTGCAATCCTCTAGGGTCACCTGGGAATCCTACCTTGTGGTGGACTTGTCCTTCACTAAAACGAGGGTGATATCTATTGAGGTGATGGTGATAGGTGTCCCAGTTGTGTCACACATTTGTTGCTTGGGTGTGGCTTTTCCCAAACTACAAATTGTGTGATAACACGACCCTCTTAAACCAAAGATTATTTGTAGAATATTTTTTGTCTTTGATGAAAAGACCATATGTATCACTCTATTGAAATCCTCTTCTAGTTTATTGAGTAGTGATACTTTGGAAATCCTAGGGAATTTTTTATCAACTGATTACTTCACAAAACTATCCCTTGGTTAGTCAACTTCTTTACCTAAATTAGCATGCAATTGACCTTCCATAACAAAACCACTTAGAAGCTTTGGGACCCCTGCTTAGTCCAAAAATGATGATATTGGTATAGGAACTCCTTGAACAATTGAGCTTTGTCTTCACATATGGGTCACCAAGTCAATTAACGTTGTTGGAGTTGATGTGGAATACATTAATGACTAAATAAAAACTAGAAGTGGTAAATAACAAGGTAGTGTTTCTCGATAGGATCAAAAGTAATGGTGTCCCTAAGTAAATACTATGGGGGGATGGAAGAGGAGGAACTGATGAACTATTTTGAGGATCCTTTGTTAGGTCAGAAAATTTGGGCAGTGTAAGTTGGGTATCCGATGGAGCCAACAACTTTCTTTGCTCCTTCTAAGGAGGTGGGTTGGGTTTCAGGACTATCTGTCACTAGTGAGTTTATTGCTTCCGAACCTTTTTTTGGGTCCCTCATTGCAAGCTTGGGAGGAACTCTCTCTCCTTCCCACATGACATCTACATGGTTCTCAAGCCCTGATCCAGCACACGCGGTGCATATCTGAGATTCTGAGGGCCCAGGGTTAGAATCACCCTTTTTGGGTTTGTCATATTTATCTTCCCCGACATAGAAGGATCCGGTGAAAGCTCTTTTAGATGTTACAGGAGAAATCAGTCTCCCTCAGTTCCTGAGAGCGATAGGAACCCCCTTTTTTCTCCCCATTGTTCACTACTCTGGTTGAAGAACAAGTTTATGTTACATCGTCTTGGTCACATCCTTGGAGTGCTTTGCCCTTTGAGTTGAGGTCCTTTCCTACTAAAAAGGATGGAGGTTTTTCACAATACGGTAGTGGTATCATGACATCATTGATTGTGTCAGAAGACATTAGCGGAGGTCGTGAACTAGAGGTATAGAGGAGAAGAGGGATAGTGAAGTAGGTGAGGAGGATTCAGATTGGGGTGTAGCCACGAGCTTTGAATTGAAGGATAGCTTTTGATTCAGGCGTAGAAGGAATAAATGCATTAAATTCAAGGGGAAATCGATTAAGATATTGTTGGGCAAAGAAATATAGATGAACAAGGTTGTGGAGATGGCCAATATGGAAGTAGTGGGAAGGGCTCGTGGAAGGCGCTTCATAGTGAAAAGCTTGAAGAAATGGTTGGTAAAAAATTGGCTAAATCAGTTGGGGTACTCTCCAACCGTGATTTCCCTATATGGGGGATGGCTTGCTTTCCTTTTTCAAAACCTCAAGCATGCTAAATTGGTTTTAAGGAGGAACTAGAGTATTAAATCCACCACATTTTTTCTTCAAATGTGGACTCCCTTGTTCAATTCCAAATGTGAGAGATTTGACCAAATCCCAATTTGGGTGCACCTGTCAGGTCTTCCAATGGAATTTTCAAGGACATAGGGGATTCTCTAAGAGAATATCTGGAAGTGGATATGTCCTTTCAGGAATCAGGTTAAATGTTGGTTTCCAATATTTTAGTTATGTTGGAAGTCTGCAAAGGGTTGGCAGAAGAATTGGAGTTCGCAAGGGGCTGTGGGGTTCATGCCCAAAGACTTGATTATGAAGGGATCCCCTTCCAATGTAGGTGATGTCATCAATATGGGAACCCTGTAGAGAATTTCCACCTTCCTATGAACTTATATTCTGTATGAAAAGGGGACTCTCCCACAAAGAATAGATCTTCACCTCCTATTGACTATGTCATCGAAGCCCAGGCACAAATATTTGGTACGCCGAGCAGTGAAAAAGTATAGCAAGGGCAGATTTGGGAAGAGCAGGAGGTGCATGGGAAGTGAGACTTCCCCTTGTCAGTGGAAAACTATCATTCCATTATGCTAGTACAACAGAATATGTCCACTCCCCAAGCAGAGTCAAATATGAATCCAGAGTATTGTGGAAAGACCATAAAGTTTGGTAATACCCTATTTAAATTTCCTGGTAAAGTTTGTAACTATGGTGGTTAAGGAGTGTATCAGGGCTCTTAAAATCTATCCCTATCATCTGGTGTTCATTCTATTTATCTCTTCCTAATTTGAAATTGGTTTCATGTCCTAGTTTTCAAGAGGGCGCGAGAGAAGCATCGTCAATTGTTTATGTTGACTCAAAATCCTCTATGGATTCGGAGGGCGTTGTAATTAGATACAATCTTAGGCTCCACTTGAACTTAGAGAAGAATGAACCACCCATGGAATCTAGGGGTTTTAGACCCAAACCTATAAGGAACTTTGGGGGGAAGGGTAGTGTAACATCCCCCAACTTAACCAGGGAACATTACTAAGCAGAAAAACACATAAACGAAAATGTATTTTGCTAGTCAAATCTTGTAGATTACCAGCTATGATTTTAACTCATATTCCACTAATTTCTGATACCCGTAATCAAATACATCTATAGTACTATAAATTACCATGAATGCAGCTAATAAATCATTCACAACAACAATTAACTATTCACATATACAAAGTTAAGCACGACAATAAAATTCATGGAATAACTCAGCAAATAGACAAACACTTATCTTTATAAAACGTGTGTGCAACTAGCTACTTTGGAAGGACGTTCCACGGTCCACCCAACCATAGACCTGATGTTTTAAATATCAATAGAAATTCACCCTCGAGCTGGGGCTAGGAATCCACAAAATAAGGGTTCCTCTCAGAGTCCCTCATAGCTCCATATCACACAACCCATTAGTTTTCTCCTACATCTATCCCGAATTTCCTCCAGCTCTCTTCCTCTTGACCTGCCCAACCCAAGGAATGTACCCCATCACTGCTCTTAGCCCATAGGGCATAAAATTTGTTTATCAGGGTCTCTTTGGCACCGATAGCTATGAATATCTCAGCTAGGAACTCAAGGGAACTCACTACTAGGAAAAACACCAATAAAAATAGCAACAACAACTTATTGATACAGTGCAACTCACTCGAGATTTCACTCTTCAAAACTGACAACCTGGCTCCTCAATTTTCAACTCCAAAACGCTCCTAAATTTCTCCAGTGTGCTCTAGAATTATCCCATCCTTGTTGTTTCATCTCCCAAGCTCTTCTCCCTTGTTTTCTCTTGTTGTTCATGTAAAAATTCCATGTCTAAAAATTGTCTGTAACATCCCATATGGATTTCCTCTATCTTTCCAAACCATTGACTTCTCATGTTTCCCAATGTTGTTTGTACTTCATCCCCATGCTCTCCAATAACCATGGGATGTGACTCTCACACCCACCCTATGGAAGATATTCAATGATTGGGCTCTCATACACTCAACTAGAAATTAGAATTTTACCCCAAATGATAGTAAAATTCAGAAATGTGGTTTGAATTAATACACATAAATCAATTCCCCTTTGGACCCCTCTTGGACACTCTCTAGGAATTCCCCTCACTTGTGTATTAATCAACCCTCATCTCTATCTATTCCCAGTTGTTGGCATCACATTATTTTGATTAAAAATATAAAATACATTTGGCATATTACATTGCTTGGTTGCAGCCATATTCTTATCGGCATTATGTATTAAATAAATTGGGGATTATAGTGGGGATGTTACAGTTAGAGGGAAGAATCCACATCTTACAAAAACACAAGATAAATCTCGGGATGACATGGTGGAAAGAAAAAAAATACTCCATTGAGAAGGTGCTTAGAGCAGTGATATCCCTGAAGGGGGTTTTCTCATGAAATTTCTCTCTTTTAACTGCAGGGGTTTGGAAAGCCCATCTAAAAAATATGCCCTCAAAAGATTTGTGGAGTCCACTCATCCTGATGTAATTCTTCTTCAAGAAACCATAGGGGACAAAGAATATGTGCCTAAATTATTGGATTCTCTGCTCAATGGCTGGTGTTTTGTAGCTATTGATGTTAGGTAGCGTTCTGGGGGTCTGGATGTGGTTTAGAACACCATATCTATTAAGGTCTCAAATTATTGGGGCATTGATTCAGGTATGGGTCTTGAGATCCAATCAGTGGAACTTGGGATGGAGTTTTTCCTTTTAAACATATATGCACCTTATATGAACAGAGTTCATTTATGGGATGCTTTGTTTCATTAATCATTTTTCTCATCAGATTTTGTGATCGTCGAGGGGGATTTGAATTTTTCTCTGGCTGCTGCTGAAATTTCGGTGCCTAAAGCGAGGCCAGACCCTTTATCTGGGTATTTCCTTCACCAACTGGATGAGCAAGGGTTTCTTAATGTGGAGTCGGTAAAGTTTAAACCTTCCTAAAGGAAAAAATGAGTGGGAGAGGATCAGATTGCAAAGAGATTAGACAGATTCTTAGTCTCAGAAAAGATGCTTGACAGGCCGGTTGAGATTAGACAGTGGGTAGGAAGTGGAGGGGAATTAGACCACTTCCCAATATTTCTAGATATAATGGGAAGAGTTCAGAATATAGCTAGGCCTTTTAATTTCAACTCATCATGGTTAAAAGAGGAAAGATTCATGTCCTTGATTAGAGATAAATCTGGTCCATTTGATCAGTCTTCTCGTGATTCTATTGCAACACAGTTTGTTGCAAACCTCAAGAAGGTCAAGCAGGAAATAGTATCTTGGGAACAACTGAAATGTCTTAGGGATGAACAAGAGTTAAAAACAGTAGAATAAAATCTTCAGTCAATTTATGAAGCATAAGATGGTGGTTATACATCACAGGACTCAAAAGAGGCCCTCCATAGTCTGGAAAGTTAAAGGAGGTAGCTATTAAATGAGAAGGAGGTTGAAGAGTCGGAAAATATGGATCAAATGTGGGGATGAGAACAACAATTTTTTTCAGGCTTATGCAAAAGGGCATAGTTTTGGAAATACCATTTGAATTTTAAATGATCAGGATGGAACCCCAGTTTCTACCTTTGACGGAATGGCCAATCTTGGGAAAAGACACTTTCAATCTCTTTTCAAAGTTGAAGAAGGGACATCTATTGCTAAAGTAATTAGAGTCGCATAGTTTTTTCCAGGATTTTTGAATGAATAAGAGAACATGTCTTTGATGGAGGAAGTCTCAGAAGAAGAACTTAAATAATTCCTCCACAACTTCCAGAAATACAACAGCCCTGGGCGGGACGGATGACCAGTGGAGTTCTTCCTCGATTTCTACAATCTCTTGGGATAGGATCTACTAAGGGTGATAGAGGAGTCTAGGGGCACTGGTAGGATGACTGCAAGTTTCAATTCTACCTTCTTATCCCTAATCCCAAAATCAAACAAGCCTCGATCTCTTCATGAATTCAGGCCTATATAATTATGTAATTGAATATACAAGATAGTTGTGAAAGTGATAGCATGGCGAGTCAAGGCCCTCCTATCCAAACCAATATCAAGTGAACAATTTGGTTTTTTGGATGAGAGACAAATTCATGAGGCTATTGGAGTATCCCAAGAGGGCCTTCACAGCATAAAGACCATGAAGTTAAAGGGAGTTGTGTTAAAAATGAACCTTTCAAAATCTTATGATAGAGTAATATGGCTCTACATTAGACTCCTTCTGACCCATATGGGATTTGAGGTTCCTTTCATAAACTGGGTAATGAGTTGTATTAGTATTGATTCCTTTACAGTTTTGATCAACAGTTCAACATAACATTTCTTCCATGCAGGAAGGGGTCTATGTTAAGCATGTTCATTGTCCTCTATCTTATTTTTGCTAGTGGTAGAAGGTCTCAGACGGGCGATAGGAGCAACCAAGATATCATGGATTTTCAATGGTATAATGATATCACCTACCTTTAAAATAACACATCTCCTTTTTGTGGATGACATTTTGATTTTTTGTGATAGATACCAAAGAGATGTGGAAAGTCTATCTAGTATTTTGGGGCTTTTCAATCGTGCAAAGGGTATGAAAATCAATGTAAGGAAGTTTACATTGTCTTATCAATTGTTAGAAGTAGCAGAGGTCTGGTACTACCAAAACTTGTTTCCTCATGAAGTCAGAGGATTTGATCAAGGATTGAAGTATCTAGGTTTCAATATAAATCCAAATTTATACAGGAAAGTATATTGGACATGGTTAGTTGGTAAATTGGGAAAAAGGTTGAAATTTTGGAGTTTCTTATGGTTTTCTAGGGTAGGGATATTAGTTTTGGTAAAATCTGTATCTGAATCTATTCCAATATATTGGATGTCCCTTGCATGGATTCCAAAAGGGACCCTGGAAATAGCTTGAAGGTTGTGTTTCAAATTCTTGTGGGGTGGACCCACAGACCATTTTTTTCTTCCCTGGGTGAGATGGGACCGAATCACCACTCCAAAACGCCTTGGGGGATGGGGACTTAAAAATATATTCCTATTCTCTTTGGCCTTAGTGGAAAAATGTGTGTGGAGGATACTAACTAGGAAAAGCTTATGGATAGATGTAGTCGAACAAAAATATATAGGTCCAAAATCCATTGAAGATTGGATCTGAAATCCCAACAAAGCATGATCCAACAAATCTATTATTTGGAACGTGGTTTTAAATTCTTTTCCCGTCATTGGAAATGATTTTTCATTGAGGATTGGGAGTCAAAATTGGGTAAGAATTGGATTTTATTCGTGGTCTAGATGTAACCAAAATCATATTCTGTAAAATGTCATCATTGAGCACCTCCGGGATCAAGGTCGAGTGACTCTAGATCAGATGGTAGACCCCCATCATACAATCATCTAGTATCAAGGATGGCTCTTAGCTAAGCAATTGGGATTAGAGGGCGATAATGTTCAGATATGGGATGCATATACTAGTTCCCTAATATTTTCACTCATTAGACTCTAGGACAAGAAAGATGATTTAATTTGGAACCACCTATTCTCCAAAGTCTAGTTACATTCAACTAAATATTGATATTCACCAACGTGACTAAAAATGGTGGTGGAAGGGTCTGTGGAAACAAAAATGTCCATCCAAGTCACGTCTCTTCATGTGGTGTGTTATGGGGAATAAATTTCCTACTTGGGATAATATGCAGAAGAGGAATAAAGTGGGACCCAAGTGGTGTGAGCTCTGCAAGTCTAACAAATAATCGGCCATACATTTATTCATGAAGTACCCCTTCACCTAGGAGGTATGGAAAAAATGCTCAAAGCTCTTGGGATTTTTCTGTCAATGGTTAGGATATAGTATGAAAGAGGAATGGCGGGAATGGTTGTACAACCATTTAGTGAGACCATGCATAGCTCTTCCTCTAATTATTGTATGGGGAATTTGGTTGGCCCATGATCAAGCAATTTTTCAGGACAAGCTTTTGACACATGAGGTAAAACGTCCCAAGGAGTTTGTGTTCTATCATTTTTCCCTCAAGAAAAAGGATCAGAAGAGACCTGCAAGGTCCAGCTAGAACAAATTCACAAATGTAAGCCTTGGGGTTTTTTTTATGGAGCCTTACAAGGTGAAAATCCTATTTGTTCCAGAGGAGCACTATTGTTTTTAAGTGAAAACCATTATTTCAAAATGCAAATGGGATTGTGAGGAGGTTCAAACAATTATGTTGAATTGATGGCTCTCAAATTGCTCATTATTTTCTCCTTGGAAAAAGGATGTAAGGATTTAAATGTTTTTGGATACTCTATGCTTGCTAAAAACTAGACAACGAGGACTCAACGGTGTCACAATTTGAGACTAGTACCACTGATGGAGGAATTTTTTTACTGGAAAGAAAACTTTCATAGTTTGTCTTGTCGACGTGTCTATAGGGAATGGAATGCAGAAGTGGATCGCAAGTATAAAGTAGGTTTACAGATGGATTATGGGGAATGGATCATAAATGAATATAGCGAAGGGAACCATTTTGAATATTACCATAGACCTTTTCATGAAGAAACGGAGGGACAAGCATGAAGTGGATTTTCAGTAAACACAACACTTTTTCTACTTTTTTTGTCATTGTTACAGGGAACAATTATAGATGTTTTTTTGTTCTAATCATATTAAAAAAACACTTATGACTGAACACATGCTTTTTAATTTATATATAGACATATTGTACCCTGGCCGAAAGGCAGATCCTATTTTTGAAACGAGATTGTGGGCCTGCCATTTTCGAATGCATATAAAAAATATACATCTATAGAATGTAATTTTATTCACCATTGTTTAAATAAAATAAAATAAAAATTTATGAGGTAGAAAAAAAAACATGGTAGTGTTTCTATAATGGCATGTGAGTTGGAGGCATGTGATCCAAATACATATGCAAATGCACATGGTTGACCTAAATGGGAGAATGTTATGGCTAATGAGAATCATTCCTTAATGAAGAATTCCACATGGATTTTAGTTCCTTGATCATGAAGAAGTAATGTAGTGAAATGTTGATTGGTTTACAAGACCAAATCCACATCTAAAGGCGTTGTTGAAATACATAAATCTTGTTTGGTAGCCAAGGTTTTTTTCTCAATAATAAGGCATTGACTATACTCAGACCTCTACTCTAGTTTCAAGGATGCACTTTGTTTGAGTGATTCTTTCACTTGCTTATCACTTTATATGGGAGGTACATCAGATGGATGTCAAAAGTACTTTTCTACATGGTGATCTCACTTAAGATATTTATATGGAGAAATTCCCTAGTTTTGAGAAGGATGGCAATATTGTGTGTTGACTGAAGGAATCCTTGTATGGATTAAAATAGGCCCTCGGGGCATGGTATGAGAAGATTGACTATGCTTTCCTAAATCTCAATTTGAAACACTATGAATCAGATCACAGTATCTATGCATTTCATGTAAACGATGAAACATTATTTATCTCATTTGGCATGGACGGCTTAGTCATTACTAGAAGAAATGCTAATTTAATTTGGGGTTTGAAGAAATTGTTAGTAGATACATTTCAGATGAATGACCTTGACATGTTTCATTTTTGGGGGGTATCCAACTCTTACAAATGGATATTGGTATATTTATTTCTCAACCTAAATATGTGCTAAATATTTTATAGAAGTTCAGAATGGAAGACTATAAACCTTGTGCTACACCTTAACAATCGTGAAGAAAGCTAACGGAATATGATTCTCCAAAATTAAATGCTACACTCTATTGGCGGGTTGTTGGTAACCTTATTTATTTAAGTCAAAGTTGACTTTATATTTCATTAGTGTCAGTGTCATTTCTTGGTTTAAGAAAGATCCACGAGAAAGTCACATTAAATCCACAAAGAGAATTGTTTGTTATATCAAGGGAACTTGCCAGCTTGGTATAAAGTATTGTAGTAACAAAGTGAACAAGTTATTTGCTTGCACCAACTCGGATTGGGTTGGAGATGACGATGATAGGAAGTTTTCATATGGTTATGTGTTTTGACTTGGCTCTAGACCTATTGTTTGGTATTGTAAAAAGCAAAAGGTGGCTTCTTTATTGACCATGGAAGAAAAATATCATGGTGTAGTGCAACTTGGCACAGAGGTGATATCAAATCAACATCTCATGGGAAAACTTAGCTTTCTAATTGAGCCATCGAATATCGTATATTATGATAATCAAAGTGTGATACAAGTTGAAAAAAATCATGTTGCATATAGAAAAATGATGAATGTGGAGCTTCATGCTCATTATTTGAGAAAATTAGTATAATAAAATGTTGTATATATTATTTATTGTAGGATAGATGATCAGATCATAGATATCTTTACGAAGTCTATGTTGGAAGCTATTTTTGTGAAACTTTGGGTTGTGCTTCGGGTTTAGGAAGTTGTAATTATGGGGGGTGTTCAAAGGTAATTTCGCCTTATGAATATCTAGAGTGTTGTGTTGATGGGGGGTGTTGGAACAACAAGCTATGTATGTTCATCAAACTTGTAAATATTCTAGAGACATCCAGTCAAGAGTCAATAGTCGACTATAAGATTCGACTGAGTGGTCGACTAAAGGATCGACTGGATGGTCGACTGGGCATTCGACTAGTTGGGAAGTTAGAACATAATATTAAACTAGTGCACAAAACAAGGAAAAAGTTAAGGAGGTTGTTCTAAGCCCTGACCAATCTATGTGGACGTATTAATATGTATATGTATTTTGATGTGTGTGTGTGTGTGTGTGTGTGTGTGTGTGTGTGTGTGTTCTAAGCCCTGACCAATCTATGTGAACCTTTTCTTCCTCACTTCAAGGGAGTTGGTTACATATTATTTATATATAAGATGGCCCTATGGGTTGATTGAAGTATTGAGTAGTGAACATGTGTGTAGTGTATTGTATTGTAATATTCCCACTAAATGTTTTTTTTTTTTTTTCACTTAGTTTAGCAGTGTAGACATTTCATCAAACAATTTGCATTCAAACTTCCTAACAAACAATTCTTACATATTTCTAATCTTTGTTGTAAATTACAATGAATCACCAATATCGAGGATCAAAAATATTTATTGCATTAAAAAATTCGGACATCCAAGTATATCAAAAAATACTAGCAAATAGTACAGTGGAAAATAATGAAGAACCCAGTATGTATTCCTGTAGATAACCTCAACAAATACTAAAATATATATGCTTGGAAGTTATAGTGTGTATGCAACAACTCTCCGTTGAAGAGTACAGGCCTGTGGGTGAAGAAATCGGCCTAGTAGAATATACATTACAACTCATAAATAGTGGCAGTCTTGTAAGTGGCAATAGCCTTTGAATATGCAGTCCAAACTTCCCAAAATCAGCCCTCCTCTACAAAAATTGATCCTATCCTAGAGTGTTCGGCCCCTACAATAAATGAAATCATCCGGTGAGCAATGGGAAATCATCCCTAGCATGAAATGTGACCCATATTCAAGAGACGCATCCCTTCTACACCAAAATGTTTCCCATCATTGATATAACTCGCCCGACAAGAGTAAATCGACCCCACAATGAATAACTTGGCCCCCTTTTATCAGAAATTCACCTAGATAGCGATGAAATTAGTCCAAATAGTAAGGATGCTACGACCCCTTCAACAATAACTGCAATCACACATCAATTTTTCCTTCCTTAATAAGAACTCGACCTCCTCAAGAGCATTTAGCCTGCATATAAGAAAAAACTCGACGACCAAAAGGAAAACTCAGCCACCAAAAGATAAACTATATCACAATGAAGCACAGTGAAAATATCTGAGAGATCTTCTTTCCACGAATAACTAGGGTGGATGGTCTCACCACCGAAACTAGTCCTCTTCTCTAGGGTTTTTCGTCCCAAGAGCCAAAAGCCACAAGAGCTCCTCAATTTCGTTTTTACAAAATAATAATTCATAGTGAGAGAGGGCACCCTCATTCCTCTTTTGATTCCTCATTGCCCCTTTTGATGACCCTTTTACCCTTTTAATAAAGTTAAGTGAATTTATAAGCTCAAAGTCACTTAAAACACCCTTTCACTTAATTACTCAATGTCACCTTTTTTTTAAATTTATTTTTCACCCCGACGACATCAAATAATTAATTAATTCCCTTTTTCTTTTACTAACTATAGCCTACGAGAATCACTTAGGATATTCCGTCAATATCCCAGGGTGATCATTTGGAAAGGGACATTACAATCCTCCCTTCCCGAGATTACTTGTCCTCAAGAAACTGCAAGTTTGGATTTTGCAAGATTCGGTCACCTTCCCACATGGCATCCTCTCCTGACAAATCGCTCCACTTGATGAAGTACTCTTGGATCACCATGTTATGCAATTTCCTCTCCCGTACCTCCAGAACCTCCTCAGGAACCAACACTAACTTCCCTTTCTCGTCCAATGGAGGTAACTCTACTGAAGAAGTGACATGTTGTCCCAATGCCTTCTTGAGGCACGAAACATGAAACACATTGTGGATCTTACACCCTTCCCATAAATCAAGCTCATAATATAACTCAACAACTCTCTTTATCACCATGTAGGGGCCATAAAAGCATGGTTTTATCTTTTTTTCACCACTTTCCTTCAATGAAGATTGTTTGTAGGGCTGTAATCTCAAAAACAAAAGTATCCCACCTCAAAAGTGTGCTCAACCATGTCCATGTCTGCATAGATATTCTATTGATTATGTGCCATCTATAAATTGTCCTTGAGAGTATTGACGATGTCTTGACTCTCTTGGATCCAATCCTTGGCTTTGGGGGGCCTCCTATCCCCAAATTCCAAATCAACAAATGCAGGAACATCATAGCCATATAATTCTAGGAATGGATTCATACCAATGGACATGTATAAGTGGTATTATAACAATGTTATCCCAAATGTAACCACTTGATCCATGCCTTCTACTACTCGAACACATAGTTACGTAAATACACCTTGAGCCACTTGTTCATGACCTCTGTCTAACCATCTGTCCGGGGGTGGTGACTAGTGTTAGGAGTCAACTTTGTATCAACCAAACTAAACAACTCCTGCCAAAATGCACTTAGGAATCTGTCGTCTCTGTCACTGACAATGTACTTTGATAACCCATGGAGTTTGAAAACCTCCCTAAAGAAAAACTTTGCTACCTATGTTGCCTTGTATTCTAAGGAAATGGCAAAGAAATGTATGAATTTGGTCAACTGGTCAACCACCACATATATGTAGTATCTTCCCTCTACCTTTGATAGACCTGTGATGAAGTTCATGGACACACTTTCACACTTTTTCTCTGAGATGGGTAATGGTTGTAATAACTTCATAGGATGAGTCTTCTCTAACTTGTTTTGTTGACAAGTCATACACCCCCCCACATGTATCAATACATCATATTTGAGGCTCTTCCAAGTCAACCTCTCCATGATCTTCTTGTAAGTTTTAAAGTACCCAGGATGGCCTATCAAAGGCATATCATGCATATCCATCATAATCTTCTCCTTCAGTGTGGACTTAGGGACTCAATGTATGTGGTCCTTGTAGTAGATGATGTCATCCACCACTTTGTACCTATCATCATGTATGTTGTGATCAATTATCTCACAAGAAAATTTGTTCTTGGAATATTCTACCAAGAGATGAGATTTCCAATCAGCTAAAATCTCTGCAAGTGAACATATATCGGGTTTCCTGGAGAGGGCATCAACAACCTCATTTTTCTTCCCCTTCATATACTCAATGTCAAAGTCATATGCCTTCAATTTGTTGACCCACTTATGTTTTCCTCTCATTTTAGTCCTTATGTTGCATGAAGTGTCTCAGACTGTTTTGGTCAACCTTAACCACAAATTTGCCACCAACCAAGTATTGTCTGAATTTCACCAAGGCATGCATGTTGGCAAGCATTTCCTTGTCGTAGATGGAGTAGATCCTCTCTAACTCTATGAGTTTCTTGATCTCATATGCTATCAGATTTCTATGCTACATAAGAACTGCTCCGATCCCATCACCCAACACATCACACTCAAGCACAAAGGGCTGAGTGAAATCAGGAAGTGCTAAAACTGGGTAAGTGTTCATCACTTCCTTCATCTTGTCAAATGTCTTATGGGCCTCCTTTGTCCACCAGAATTCCCCTTTCTTCGTGATATCTATGAGTGGTGCAACCAACAATGAGAATCCATTTACAAACCGTTGGTAGTAGCCGCATATCCCAAAGAATCCACGCAACTGTGTAAGGTTCTTGGGCAATAGCCAATCCAATATTGTCTGGATCTTCTCCCTGTGTACTTGTACCCCTTGTGAATTGATCACATGACCCAAGTATAGGATCTTTGTCATGCATAACTCACACTTTGACTCCTTAGCATATAGCAACTGATCCTCCATGATGCTCATAATATCATCTAGATGTTCCAAGTGCTCCTCCCATGTCCCGTTGTATATAAGAAGATCATCAAATAACACCAACAAGAATTTCCTCAACTGCTTGTTGAATATGTGGTTCATGCAGGACTGAAATGTAGTTGGTGCATTAGTCAACCCAAACGACATGACTAGAAACCCATAGTGCCCATATTGGCACCTAAAAGTAGTTTTGGGGATATATTTCTCTCTAACTCTGATCTGATGATACCTCGATTGAAGATCAATCTTCGAAAAATAAACGACCCCATGCAACTCATCTAATAACTCATTGATCTTGGGAATGGGGTACCTTCTTTTTATGGTCTTCTTATTCAAGGATCTATAGTGAATGCATATCTGCATGGTGACATCCTTCTTCTTCACCAACACTACAGAAGAAGTGAATGGACTAGAACTAGATCTGATGAGTCCCATCTCCAATAATTCCTTAATAACCTTTTCAATTTCATCCTTGAATTTATTTGGATGTCTGTAGGGAGTAGTGATCATAGTTTTTCCTCCCTCCTCCAACTTAATAGTGTGCTCAAATCCTATGTCAGTGAGTATCCCTGGAGATATGTGTCCAATCACTTTGTCATGCTTACTCAATAACTCATGAATATCTACATGATGATGTTGTCGGACCTCTACATGTTTCTGAGTTGTAATCAAGCATTCGGTTGCATAGGCTACATATCCATGCTTGAAGATAGCCTCCATCCTTTTGGTTGACACAATCTTAGGGCCACCATTTGACATGCCCCTCAGAAAAACCTTCTTGTTGTTTTTTGTATGGAATCACATCTCCATTACCTGGTAATTCATCGTAATTTCCCCTTAGGAACAAAGCCACTGAACACCTAAAAATATATTGGTGTCCGCCAAATCAACCACATAGAAATCGTCGGTTAAGTTATAGTTTCCCAAATTCATAGTTAACCTCATAATATTCTATGTGCATTCCATATCAAATCCATCAACAACTACCACATTCAACCCCTCAAAGTCCTCTATAGTAATTCATCTCTTGGCCACCAACATGGCATCAATGAAATTGTGGGTCGCCCCACCATGAATCAAATATATGACTCTTTGTCCTTGTAGTACTCATCTAACTCTGAAAGTGTAGTATTTATGGGTTCCTGATAGAGTGGTGATAGTCCCACCCTTAGCCTCCACATGAGGTTGCACATCACTCGAGTCTCCCAGCTCATTGCCATGTTCATGTGTTGCTTCCTCCTCTTCCTCATCACTATCTGAGTGCACCTCTATATAGTGTACCTTGCCCTTCCCCATGCACCTGTGTCCTGAATCCCAAGCTTCTTTGCAACTGAATCAAATCTTCTTTTTTCTCAACTTATTACGAGTGACCTCATCCAACTTCTCCTTTTCGGTCCACTCTTTCTAAAAAGGTTTTTTATCTTTGTTTTTATGGGGTTTGAAAGGTTTAATGAAAGATTTGTTCTTCGTCACTACATCCTCCATGTCTCGTGTCCTAATGATGGCATCCTATAGAGTCTCGGGTTTGAAGTATTTCACTCAACCACACATTGGCTCAAATAAACCCTCAGTGAACAACATAACTAGCCTCTGCTCATATATATCTGTCACTGTGACTAAAATCCTCTGGAACTATGTAATGTAGACATTCAATGTCCCTACCTGTTTGAGTTGTGCCAACTCTTTGAAATGCAGTTCTGAATCCTTTTTGTCAAAATGCTCCATCAATCTTTGCGTAAATTCCAAATAGGAAGTAATGTTGGCATGTCACATATTGACCAATCCATGGTACCACCACTCATGGGCCTCTCCATCTAAATGCAAGGTAGCGAATTTAATCGCTTTTGCCTCCGTCATAGGGTTGAGTTGGAAGTATGTGTCCAACTTCTGAACCCATGCTTTAGTTATGTACTTCTTTGTCCCATCAAAGGAAAGAATGGTTAGCTTTGTGACCTTTATCATGAGGTCCAAGTTCTGTTGACCCATGTTGTAGTCCCTTGGTATGTTCATGTATTTGATCATACAATAGTCTTGTAATGACATGGTTGCCTCGAACTCATCACTAATAGCTTGTTACTCCCTCAAGTAATCACTATTTCTTCACCTTATCCTGGATGCTCTTGATTTCATGTTCTCGACTCCAAGAACTGAGGAAAAAGTGGTCTAGGAATCACTCTACTGGTGATCCTAGTGTGGTTTTGTGTGGGGATAGTATTGTTGCTTCCTTCTGCATGATTCCCATTATTCCCATTGGAACCTCCTGCACCATTATTACCCCCATGGTTTTGATTTTCTTGAGTGTTGGTAATTAATTGTGTCATAAGATATACTAGTTGTTGTTCCCCCCTGGCTAAATCGTTTAGGATATGTATGGAATTTTCCTTGGGTCTCTCATTGTTCTCCCCCATGTTTTCCTCTGTTTCTGGTTGGTCCTCTTCTTCTAAACCTGAGCGAAATATGTTTTTTGACCCTCGTTGCCTTCTACTTCTATAAGTAATATATTCCCTATCTTTACACCTCATGAACAACAAACTCCTCAGGTTGGCAGGATTGAGGCTCTGATACCACTGTAATTCCCCACTAATTTGTTTTTGATTTTTCACTTAGTTTAGCAGTGTAGACATTTCGTCAAACAATTTGCATTCAAACTTCCTAACAAATAGTTCTTACATATTTTTAATCTTTGTTGTAAATTACAATGAAACACCAATATGGAGGCTCAAATATATTTATTGCATTAAATATTTAGGACAACCAAGTATACTGAAAAATACTAGCAAATAGTACATTAGAAAATAATGAAGAACCTAGTATGTATTCCTTTCGATAACCTCAGCAAATACTGAAATATGTATGCTTAGAAGTGATAGTGTGTATGCAACAACTCTTCGTTGAAGAGTACAAGCCCTTGGGTGAAGAAATCAGCCCAACATTATATATATTGCAGCTCATAAATAATGGCAGTCCTATAGGTGATAGCAGCCTTGGAATATGTTGTCTAAACTGCCCAAAACATACCTCCTCTACAAAAAATGATCCAAGCCTAGAGTGCTCGGACCCTACAGAAAAAGAACTCAACAAACAAGCAATGGGAACTCAACCCTAGCATGGAAATCGACCCATATGCAAGATACACAACCCTTCTATACCAAAATGTTTCCCATCATTGATATAACTCACCCAACATGACTGGATTGACCACACAATGAATAAATCATCCCCCTTTTATCAGAAATTCCACCAGCTAGTGAAGAAAATTCCACCAGCTAGTGAAGAAATCGGTCCAAACGGTGAGGATACTATGACCCCTTCAACAATAAATACAACCACGCATCATTTCACCCTTCCTTAATAAGAACTTGGCCTCCTCAAGAGTATTTGGCCCATACACAAGCAAAAACTAAACCACAAACAAGAAAATTTAGTTGCCAAAAGATAAAGTTTGTCACAATGAAGCACAGTGAAAAGCTCTGAGTGATATTCTCTCTAGGACCAGCTACGATGGATGGTCTCACCAACAAAACCAATCTTCTTCTTTGGGGTTTTTCGTCTCAAGAGCCAAAAGCCACAAGAGCTTCTCAATTTTGTTTTGAGAAAATAACAATGCATAATGAGAGAGGTTTCCCTCATTCTTCTTTTAATTCCTCGTTCACCCTTTTGTTGACCCTTTTACCCTTTTAATAAATTAAAGTGACTTTATAAGCCCCAAGTCACTTAAAATTGTTAAAGTTTAAGCTATTATCAGGTTACTTTTCAATTTAGTAGATAACCATAGCATATATAGAATCACTGAGAGAAACACAATCACAAGAGTACACAAGCATTTATCCTGGGAAACCCTCAAGGGGAAGAAAACCCAACAAAAATTCTTTAATATAGATTCAATAACCAAGTACAGTTCCAGAATAACTCTCTCTCTCTACGAGAGACAAACCACCATGATGCTAAACCAGAAAATCCAATGCCAAGACAATAAACCAAACACTAGAGAATGTCCTCTCCTAAGCAATCTACCTCTCTCTCTTCCTTCTACCGGCAACTGGTAACTGCAACTTCCTTCAATACTTGTGCACTAGATGAGTGAGCTGAGTGTGTGTACAAAGTGGTTGGCTTCCTTTATTTATACAAACCGGAAAGCGTTGAAAGGAGGTGTCTCTTCACTGGCAGGGCCGACTTGTCTTTCTGGGTGGTTAGAACCACTTTAATTTTCCTAGGGGTCGACTTCTTAATTTGCATATTACAATTAGGGTTTGACCAATCTGTAAAACGGGATTTGGTCAATTACAAAGCCCAACATGATCAATCCACAAAAGGGAATTGATCTAATGAATAATAGATCAATAATAAATAGAATATTCTTTGTAGATACACAATATTTCAACACTCCCTCTTAACAAGAAGGATATTCTTTATCTTTTGATAGGTCACTGGATGTCATCCTCAACTGAACAATATCATCTGGGCAATATCATCAACTCGATAATCATCATCAAGTCGATAACATCATCAACATGGAAACATCATCCACTGGATAATATCATCAACTCGGAAACATCATCAACTAGGTAACATCATCAACTTGGCAATAGGAGGCATCAATAGAATCCACTTGGTCGTCTAGCATCATGATCACTGATTGGTTCTCCATGAATCCATATTAAATAAGTTTTGTTCTCTTTATCTTCGCGCAGAAGATACTTTTTCTTTCTTTCATCTTCACGCAGAAGATATTATTTCTTATCTTCACACAAAACATATTCTATGAGTTTTTCCATTCCTTTTATGTTCTCCCTTCTCTTGTAGTCATCTATCTCACCCATCCATTGGGGAGGACTAATTACCATAGCTTCACTCCTAGTCATCCCACATGAACTAGAGAAGCTAAGATGTTATCCTGGGCAAGACTAGACTCCCTTTCCATGATCCACGCAGGATCAAGAGACAAACCTCAAGAGCCAACTAACCATTCCACATGGTCAAGGTTTTTGTTCTAGGATACTCAATCCTTGGCTAGAGGAGATTATTTGCCCACTTCCCCTTGGATAAACATCCACACTCCTCTCTACGAGGGTGGTCACACCCCTCTCTATGAGGGTATTCTAAAATGTCCCTAGAGTATCCAAAACTCAACACTTGGACAGAGGCCAACCTTGGAAAATTTCTCATTCCCCTTCTCTATGAAGGTATATTCCTTCTCTATGAAGGTATATTCCTTCTCTACGAAGGTATCTTCTCTTTTCCTTCTCTATGAAGGTCTACCTATGGGATTGTTCATTCCTTCTCTACGAAGGTCTAGCTATGGGATCTAAAAAAATATCTTGTGGTCCAAAATCTTTCCATGGTATGATACCATGCTACCCATTTGTTGGGCACCATTCATCTACTGGATAACTTTCATCTTGATCAAAATATCTCATTACTCATCCACTAAGTAAACTGTTCCATGGACTATTGCTTTCCTAACTACACCAAATCACAATCCTCCATTTCGAACTCAAAGACATAGCTCCCTCTTGCACAAAACTATGAGCTTCTTTAACTGTGTAACATCTGATAATCATCATCCTTGAAGTTCTCTTCTGCAATATCATGGGTGCCTTCTTGAGTTCGAACATTTCTTTCTTTTTGACTTCATACTGGATCAACCTGCTCCCTCTGCATCTATAAGAACGGTACTGGAGTAACCTGTAGTTACCTGCATCTCATCAAGTATATCTGAGTATCCATATTTCTCTTCATCTTGAACATTTATGTTCTGCATCTTTAGGAGCCTCCTGCTCCTATATGAATACTGGATATTGTCTGGTTCTTACTGACTATCACCATATCATAAGTCCTTCTTATGTTTTCTAACTTCTGCAAGTCAAGGTATAAGTTCTTTCTTTCAAGACCTGTAAACTTACGTACAGTATGCTTTCTAAGATATGTCACTTAGCCAATCAGTCAGTAACAATAAGCAGTAATCAAATAAAACTATATCATGATTTCCATCAGAGTAGTACACATATTTTCTTAAGCAAAATTTCGTTCAACCATGTACACATATGAAACCCTAATCATGAATAAGACTTTTGAACTCTTTTTCACTCTAGCTATGAAATTACCAAATTTTCCCTTACTATCATAGATAAACACATACCTTTGTCACTCTCATGAGTGATCATACATGAAATAAATATTTTATCTCTTTCTTTATCCTCTTCTTTGATACTTCCTTCATAAATCTGCATAGATACTGAAATAAAATGAGGTTAATTAACATTCTCACAGAGATCTAACTTGTAATGATAAAGTATTAAAGTAAACAAGATACTAAGAATAAACATGAATACTTATCTTTTGTTTTTGTGTGGGGAGGCTCCACGGACTCCACCATTTGCTATATTTCTTCAGATCAATTATCTTCAACTTAAAGTACATAATCCTCAATTTCTACTAAAGCTTTCTTTGAGGGAAGAGATTCCTCTTCCTCTGCCACATGTGCTTGATGCTTTCTTTTCCTTCATATAATCGGGTTAGGGCATTAAACATTTATTTTGAAGACTTCTTTGAGGCCACTTGAGGAATCAAGTGATCTTTGGTAGAATCTGCAATGATTCTATTGGCCCTAATTGTGTCTTTTTGGTGTTTTGTTTTAGCTGCAGCATTGGCGGGATCTGGTACATTCTCTTAATGAATCTTGTTAGGTCATTCTCTTCAAGAATGAGTGTGATCTTATACTTCCAGGAATGAAAGTTTTCCACACCTTCTAGCTTGTCAACAAGCTTAGTGCTTACAGACATCTTTTACCTGGAGCTAGGAAAATGACCAAAAAATGAAAATGAGCAGAATTGAATTTTGAGCTTACCAGAAGGTGCGCTTGGCTGAGGTGAGTAGCCTGGTGTGGTTAGTTTATGAAAATCCCAATTTCTGACCCTTGAAACTGTACCAATGGATTTATGGACTGGCGCTTTTGGTTTTTGGTACTTCTGGTTTCCCAGTACTTCTGGTTTTTTGGTACTTCTGGTACTAGTGAAAACTAGGGTTTCACTTTCCGGGAGTTTTATCCAATGAAAAGGTGCACTGAAGGTGCCAATGATTCCTTAGGCTAGGGCTCACTTTTCTAGATGATCTTTGGGATGAAATTCCTCTTTAATAAAAATCCCTAATTTTCTTGTACGACAACAATGACGTTTTTCTTTTTCCTGTGAAAGATGCTCTCTTCAGCTTAGCTCTGATACCATGTTAAAGTTTAAGCTATTATCAAGTTACTTTTCAATTTACTAGATAAACATAACATATATAGGATCACTAAGAGAAACACAATCACAAGAGTACACAAGCATTTATCCTGGGAAACCCTCAAAGGGAAGAAAACCCAGCAAATCTTCTTTAATATAGATTCAATAACCAAGTACAGTTCCAAAATAACTCTCTCTCTATGAGAGACAAACCACCATGATGCTAGACTAGAAAATCCAATGCCAAGACAATAAACCAAACACTAGAGAATGTCCTCTCCCTAGCAATGCGCCTCTCTCTCTTCCTTCTTCCAGCAACTGGTAACTACATCTTTCTTCAATACTTGTGCAATAGATGAGTGAGTTGAGTGTGTGTACAAATGAGTGGTTGGCTTCCTTTATTTATACAAACTGGCAAGCGCTGAAAGGAGGTGTCTCTTCACTGGCATGGCCGACTTATCTTTCTGGGTGGTTAGAACCACTTTAATTTTCCTGGGGGCCAACTTCTTAATTTGCATATTACAATTAGGGTTTGACCAATCCACAAAAGGGGATTTGGTAAATTACAAAGCTCGACATGATCAATCCACAAAAGGGGATTGATCTAATGAATAATGGATCAATAATAAATAGAATATTCTTTGCAGTTACACAATATTTCAACAAAAACACCCTTTCACTTAATTACTCAATGTCACCTTTTAAAAAAATTGTTTTTTCGCCTCGACGACATCAAATAATTAATTAATTCCCTTTTTCCTTTACTGACTATAGCCTACGGGAATCACTTAGGCTATTATGTCAATCTCCTAGAGTGATCATTTGGAAAGGGACATTACATGTATATGGAAATATTATGGTTTTTTACACTGCTATGTATGTTGATCTATGTTTTATTGTGCTTAAGTGTTGTAACAACATCTTTAGACACCACCACTCTCTTGGACTACTAATTCTATGGTCTACATAATCCTTTGTACACATATACACATCAAAATACATATACATATTAATACACACGCACATAGAATATGCATTCAATTATGTAGATGCATATGAGCTTAGTTGGACATTAATTAAATCTAAGTTGTCTATTAGTTCTTCTTTTGGAACCTAAAATTTAAATTCATTATTTTTTTATTATAAATATATATTTAGCCATTAAAGAGAGGTACATTTTTAAATTATTTTGTATATTATGTTATTTATCTCTAAATAGAACACATACAACACTACCCTTTGGTATCTCAACACAATGCAACACAAGGAATGTAAGTATATCAATTCATTTTCTTATTGAATTTTATAAATTTATCATAAGTGAATTCATTATTTTTTTTATTATAAATATATATTTAGCCATTAAAAAGAGGTACATTTTTAAATTATTTTGTATATTATGTTATCTATCTCTAAATCAAACACATACAACACTACCCTTTGGTATCTCAACACAATGCAACACGGGGAATGTAAGTATATCAATTCATTTTCTTATTGAATTTTATGAATTTATCATAAGTATTTTCTTGGTAACCTTTTGTGTTATTAATACATACACATCCACATGTATTTGATTTGCAAGAGTTGAGTCATAATTCATCATCCTCAAATCATGATACAATACCAACTAGGAATGTAGGCAAATGTCCAAGGTTTGCAACTAGAATATGTATGCACGACATGTCCATAAGAGCTAATGTTGCCCAAGGTTTTTTTCCTATGAACTGTGATATTCCATCTAGTAACAAAGTGGCATATGCAGGGGTAGATGAACACATGTAGCTTTATTATTAATCACTAATATTTTTTGTTGCTTGAAATGCAAAGCACTGAGGAGATGTAAATGATGTCTATTATTGTAACACTATGCTCATGATGGACTCTCTAATATTAATCCAGACATATGCCATCTATAGTTGTTTTGAATCGCATACTTCCCATAGAGTTTACATATCAAATTTGTAATGTTTTCTTCCCATACAATAAAGTTAGTCAAGTCTCTTAATCGTCCAAAGATTCTTTATATTCTAGTATAGATTGGTCACCATCTTCTAAGAGTATAAATGTTGGTCAAGTCACTAGGAGGTAGATAACCCTAACCACGCATACATTGTCCAAGTCTCTTCCAACATTGAATGCCCAGAATAAAAGTTGAAGATGAAAAAATTCCTCGAAGAAAAATGCACCAATATCAAGAGTCATACAATATATCTGTGTATAATGCATGGTTTTCATCTAATCTTATGCTCTCTGTAAGAGTACCTTTTTCATATTGTGGAAATAGTTTCATGATAAATTTGTCTACAATACCAAGAGCATGGTTAGGCCTATTTATCATCAGTGCATGTACCTTTTTAAGGAGAGTTTACATTAATTTCTTTATGTGGAACCCAATTTTTTCGAAAATACTAACTCCAAAAAATAGCATACCAATGTTCCATACATAATTACAATATTTGATTGAATTTAACAAACCAAATAGGGGTCATGTATACATAGACAACCACATGCAGGGGAACATTGTAGGATTCATTAATATGTCAAGAGAAACATGAAAAGAAGCAATTTCTTTTTTGAGTGTGAATATGATCATGAATATTTCATGCCGGTAATTTTCAAATCATATGCTATTGTAGTTGTAATCCAAAGTTTGGTTCCCAAAAAAGTTGTATGTGGATTATAATCTTCTAAATCCATATCTTTTTAAAAAACAACGAAAAGAAGTTGTCTTTCTCGGAGAATTCCCCTGGACGTAGAAAAAGCCAAAATGTAATAATATTGTTGATGGACTATATTGAAAATTTGTATTAATGGAAAATGGAAAGTTTTATTTCAATTTGTATTAATGGAAAATGCAAAGTTTTATTTCAATTTGTATTAATGGAAAATGCAAAGTTTTATTTCAATTTGTATTACAATGTTTTCATGATGTTTATCTAATATAATTTGTGCATATTATGAGTTTGTTTTTCATGATGTTTATCTAATATAATTTGTGCATATTATGAGTTTAAAAACAATATAATCATGGATATGTGTTTTCTAAATACAATGTAATCATGGACATGGGTTTTATAAATATAAATATGTTTGATTCCATTATTTTTTAACAGTATTATGTCTAGTCCCAATTTGCAAGATAATAATAATGAAGAGAAAGAGAATCAAAATATTATAATTGAACATCTTCCATTTCATTGCTTTACTATGCATTGGAGAGAGAAGAGGTATAGGGAACATGTTTCCATAGAAAAGTATGACGCGTTTTGAATGTGTCGCCTTTACAATTTCCACTTCCTAATTTTAATATTAATAGCATAATAGTGATAAGTCGAGTGGTAATGGTAAATAAGAGAAATACGAGAACAACAATCCCCCCATGCTTGTACATGATATAAATTCTTTAAATAGAATGTTACATGATACTTATGGGAGAGGACACATCCTTATAGGTGACAAACTCATACAAGATATGGATGGGTCTTGGACCACACCATTTGACACATGTTGTATAGACACCTATTTTCTCATATGTTGGCAAAGCAAAGAGTTCCAAGTTATTTGTCGTTCTAATTATTTACAATTTTGAAAGCAACATATGGAAGGTAAAGCAATAGATTACTTTGTTAAGGTAAATATTCTTATGGTTATTATAATTTGATGTGTTTTATAAATTCTTACATCTTTTGGGATTTAAATATTCATATTTATTATGATAATTAATTAAATTTACAACTTTGTTAAGGTAAATATTCTTATGGTTATTATAACTTATATGTTTTATAGTTTTATAAAAAAATTATTTTTTTGAATTTAAATATTCATATCTATTATGATAATTAATTAAGTTCAGTTGTGTACATTTTATTGCAAGATAAACCATTTCCATTAAATAGTGTAACTCATGGTTCATGTAAAGAGGCAAGATAAAAGATAATTATTGAGTAATTTCGATGTTGAATACAAAGTATATCATGCATTTAAGGATTATTGTATTATATGCAAAAGAAGATATGAAGACAAGTTTGTGTGTTTTAAAAGTCACTATTGCAATGATGTAAAGGAATCATGTGTTCCACGTAAAGTAGTATGACATTTTCCCATAATTCCAAGATTGCAATGAATGTTTCATTGCATATTTTTAGTTGAATGTATGGATTGGCATGAAAAGAATAAGAGTGAGTAAGGGCTTATGCATTCCCACTAACTCCAACACAATGAAACACATATAAATGGCCTAGGAAATTTAAAATGAGTTGTAGAGTATAAGGCTTGGCTTAGCGATGGACATAGTGAATCCACTCTCTTTCCAATCTATAAATTATTTAATTTGGACAATTATATCGATCAATTATAATATCCCTCCTTGGATAGTTGTGTAGAAAGAGCATTTGATGTTAACTCTTATTATTCTTGGAAAAAATTAAGTCAATGACATAGATGTTTATTTGGAATCGTTGATAGAGGAGACATTACTTCTATGGAACGGAATTCAAACGTATGATATTTCATGACCAATACTTAAAAGGTCATTTATGTTGTATGGTGTAATTTGTTCGACTATCCAACACTTCTAGGTAGGCCTCGGATTCTACTCAAGTATATCAACAATTCAAATATTATGGAATGATTCAAATAATTTTAATTAACCAATAACCATTTTGGTATATCAACAAATTTGGTATAGTCATTTCCGTATATCCTTTGCTTACTATTGTAATTCAAGACTAATGAAAAATGATTATTTGCCTCTCCATGTTGCAGTGAGGACATTTGTTGAAGGTATTATACATATTTGCATAAGTGTGTCTATGGATGACAAAGGAAGTTTTTCCATGTAGGTCATCATTTTCATAAAACGAAGAGACTTTTTAGTGGACATGGAGATGAAAGACCTCCTCCTCATAGCATGACACCGACATAAAATGATTCAAGAATGAATGGACGAGGTTTGGTTGAAAGTGATCCTAGTTAAATTAACACTCCCAAGCATCCAACTAACATCAAAATTCATCAAGGTCTTGCATGCCATATGGCGAGTTAGTTGTGTGATACAAAGTATATCACTTGTATTGTATCATTTTTCTCATTTGGTTAATAAAAATTCTTTCATTTTTTCCTCCATTTTTTGTCTTCTCTTCACATTGTTTACAAGTTGTGTATGTTTCATTGTTAGCTAGATCTTTTGTGCAGTTATCTCATAAAATATATATGGTATCATATCCCACGGGCCACTAGAAAGGATCATCACCATCACTCTTTTGCAGGTACCGAAGATGGAACAAAGCAATAGGAAAGACAGAATTTCATGCATCTGTCATTCTAACACCATACAACTATTTCAAATGGAATACAATAATTATACTCCATCTCAGGGGTAAAGGCTTGTACTGGATAGTCATGGCCACAGAAGCAGAACCCGCCTGTGCATTGGAAAAATCCAAGTACCTAATCGCATGGAGGAGGCTTGCAGTCTCGTATGCATGACTATTTATCCTGACCTATGGTTTCACATCGATGCATGCAAGACACCAAATGAGATATGGACCATCTTGGAAGGACTCTTTGGAAATCAGGATGAAATGAGGGGCCATTTTCTCGAAGTAGAACTAAACTTCTTGGATCCAAAGAACTTTGACAATCTCCAAGATTTCTTCACCAAATTAATATCTCCTATGTGAATTGAAATATTGTGGTATCGACAAATCCAAACAAGAAAAACAACTAGTTCTTGTTATCATGGCAAAACTTGGACCAAAATTTAGTGTATTTGTCTCCAAATTTCATTCTACTAAATTCACTGCAGGAGCAACCTGGACCATGCCTTCATTGTCATAATGTATTGATAATTGACACAAGAGCGGGATAAGGTCATTCAGATGGGCATAATTAGAGGCCCAAAGGCACATGCACTTGTTGTGCATGATGGCATCAACTCTCAAAATCCTAAATACAAAAGGAAAGTTAAAGAAAAGGTGCATGCAGATCCAAAGAAGAAAGGGTACTCCAAACTCTTCAATGATTCCTCTGGTTCCAAAGGTGGAAAAAACAAGCAAGGGAAGATGTGTGGTTACTACAATCACGAGAACCATCCATAATCAACCTGCATGAAGAAGCAGATTGATCAAATGGCTCAAATTCTTCAGAGAAATGATCTTAGGGACTTCATTCCTAAGGCTGCCAAGAAGAAGTCAGAAGATCGAGCCCCTAAGAAAGGAAATCCTTGTGCATTAGTGGTTGTACATTCTTCTCCTGACACTTGGATTGTAGATTCAGGTGCTTAACATCATATGGAAAACACAAAGGATATTGTATATTTTGTAACTGCATGCATGGGACCTCCTATCCTCATGAGAGATGACTCTCCATTTGAGGTCATCGGAAAAGGAAGAGTGGAACTAGTTCATGGAAGCTTTGAGAATGTTCTCTATGTTCCTCAAATTTCTGTGAATATGCTCTCAGTGTACCAGATTACACATACAAGCTCAGGAAAAAAGGTGGAGTTCACACCAGACTCCTTGTCCATTTTCGACATGCAAGATAACTCCAAAACTATTGTCGGGGAGGTAAATCATAAATATTGGTTATATACTTTTACTAAGTTTATTGAACCTGAATCCTTTGTACTAATTACACATGTTGATGACAGTATTAGAATATGGCACGAGAGGTTTGGTCACCTGAAATTCAGGTACATGCAGCAACCTACCAAGAAGGGGATGGTTATCAGGTTACCTGATATCCACTTTTTCGAAGGGGTTTGTGAAGGATGTGTCCTTGGAAAGAATCCTCAAGAAAATTTTGAGAAAGGGAAGACTCACAAGACCTCCTCTCCATTGGATCTGATTTATAGTGATATCATGGGTCCATTCCTGCATCCCTCCATTGGTAAGACAAGGTACATGCTTACGTTTGTTTATGATTATTCATGTTATACTTAGGTATTTTTTCTCAGACATAAGTCAAAGGTCTTTGAGCACCTAAAAGAGTTTGAGGTACTTGTTGAGACTCAATCAGGGAGAAAGATCAAATCCCTCGATATAGATAATGGGGGGGAGTATGTCAACAAAGATGTTCAGAATCTTTGTCTTGAGGTCGGGATAAAGTTGCAACATCAGTACCATACACTCCACAACAGAACAGGGTTGTTGAGAGGAAGAACATATCTCTCAAGGAGATGGCCTCTTGCATGTTGTATGCAAGGTCACTTCATCAAAAGATTTGGGTTGAGGCACTTAATTGTGCCAACTACATCTAGAACAAATCCCCTCACAAATATGTTAAGGATCGGACTCCTTTTGAGGCCTGGAGTAGTAACAAACCGTAATTCAGCCACTTCCATATATTTGGATCACGAGCATGGGCCCGTATTCCCTCTGAGAAGAGGAAAGCATTAGATCCACAATGTATTGCATGTATTTTTGTTGGCTACCCAGACGGTTTGAAAGGATACAAATTTATTGATTCCTCTACATACCAGCTCATCATTGAGCACAGTGTTCAATTTGAAAAAATGTTCTCGCATACCCCACAGGAGCCGCATGTAGATACTCTTATCCCTCCACCAATTCAAGATGATGAGTTTGCACATTCAAATTCCACTTTAGATTTGAGTTATGATACATATTCAGAGGATTTAGAGCATTCAGATGCACATTCAGAGCATTTAGATGCAGATTCAATACATGCGGATGAGGAGCCAGAGAAGATGCCCAAGTGGGCATAATCCACACTTCGGGATGAAGGATACCTTGTTGGGGATCCAACAAATCCGAGGAGGAAAAGATCTCAGTATGAGGATCATCCTCATGTACTCACTGCCACTGAAGCCACGATGCCCTTGCATTGTTATATGGTTTAGTCTTCAAACCCTCAGACCTACAAAGAGGCTACAGGGAACCCCTTATGGGAAGCAGCCATGCAGGAGGAGTACAAATATATCCTTGAGAACTAGACTTGGGATCTATTTTTGCTTCCTTCAGATAGGAAGATTGTCAGATGCATATGGGTCTACAGGACCAAAAAGGCAGTGAATGGACATGTGAGTAGACATAAGGAAAGACTGGTTAGCAAGGGATTTTAGCAAATACACCGGATCGACTATGATGTGACTTTTTCTCCAGTAGCAAAGTTGGATTCTATCAGGTTGGCCCTTGCCATTGGAGCAGCTAGCAGATGGAAAGCACATCAGATGGACGTGAAGAATGTTTTTCTTCACGGGGATCTCTCAAAGGAGATTTATATGGAGCAACCACCTAGATTCATACATAATTCGTCTTTAGTGTGCCAACTTAAAAAGTCACTCTATGGCCTCAAGCAGGATCATAAATCATGGTACGCAAAGATGGACTCCTTCTTTCTCTCCAAGAGTTTTGTCAGATGAAAATCTGATCCAAATGTCTACATGTTCAGCACCATTGTCCACTTATGATCCTAGTTTTGTATGTGGATGATCTTTTGATCATCGATAGATTGGTTTCAGCGATTTCCTCGGTCAAAGGTATTCTTCATGGTAGGTTTTCATTGACAAACATGGGTCCACTCCATTTCATTCTTGGTATTGAGATTAGCCAAGATGCATCAGGCATCAAGTTATCTCGGGCTAAGTATGCTCAGGATCTCTTGGAGAGATTCCACATGACAGATCGCAAGTTTGCACCTACACCTTTCTTATATGGGGTTAGACTTGAGGATGGTTGAGATACACCATTGGTGGACAACACCTTGTATCAATAGCTTGTGGGGAGTCTTTTGTATATCACCTACACCCAACCAAATATATCATATGCAGTAGGGGTAGTCTCCACGTACATGTAGGAGACACATTAGGCACACTAGAATGATGCCAAGCACATCCTCATATATGTTTAAGGCACCATCAGTTATGGGATCCACTATGCAATAGGTTGTAAGTTGGATCTCATAAGCTTCACTGATTCTGACTGGGTTGGAAATGACACTGATTGCAAGTCCACATCCGGATACACTTTCAGTTTGTGTTCAAGGCGTATCTTTTGGTCAAGCAAGAAGCAATCTGTTATTTCTCTATCTTCAGTCGAGGCCCAGCAGAGACGAGTAGTTAACATTACCATCCATGAATTTTGGCTACAAAACTTCCTTGCAAAGTTGGGAATCCAATTCCATAGGTCGACAGTCATTTGGTGTGACAACTAGAGTACTCTCAAGTTTTGCAGAGACCAAATGTCACTACAGCTGACAAAGCATATCAAGATCCATATGCACTACATCGAAGATATAGGATGCATCAGGCATCAATTTATCTCGGGCTAAGTATGCTCAGGATCTCTTGGAGAGATTCCACATGATAGATCGCAAGTTTGCACCTACACCTTTCTTATATGGGGTTAGACTTGAGGATGGTCGAGATACACCATTGGTGGACAACACCTTGTATCAATAGCTTGTGGGGAGTCTTTTGTATCTCACCTACACCCAAACAAATATATCACATGCAGTAGGGGTAGTCTCCATGTACATGTAGGAGCCACATTAGGCACACTAGAATGATGCCAAGCACATCCTCATATATGTTTAAGGCACCATCAGTTATGGGATCCACTATGCAATAGGTTGTAAGTTGTATCTCATAAGCTTCATTGATTCTGACTGGGTTGGAAATGACACTGATTGCAAGTCCACATCCGGATACACTTTCAGTTTGCGTTCAAGGCCTATCTTTTGGTCAAGCAAGAAGCAATATGTTATTGCTCTATCTTTAGCCGAGGCCCAAAAAAGACGAGTAGTTAACATTACCATCCATGAATTTTGGCTACAAAACTTCCTTGTAGAGTTGGGAATCCAGTTCCATAGGTCGACAGTCATTTGGTGTGACAACTAGAGTACTCTCAAGTTTTGCAGAGACCAAATGTCGCTACAGCTGACAAAGCATATCAAGATCCATATGCACTACATCGAAGATCTAGTCCACGAGAGGATCATTGCCCTATAGTTTTGTCCTTCCTCTGAATAGAATCCTGACATATTCAACAAGACTTTTGTTGAGCAAAAGTTTCACTCTCCACATGATCATCTTGGAGTGAAGGACACAGTCGCCTAGCAATTGTATTTCTCTTCTTTTGAT
>SNQJ01S0019187.1:0-19311 GCA_010110895.2 Picea sitchensis | reverse complement strand
TTTCATATGTTCAGTTCTTCCCCCCAGCACCACTTATGAGATCATAAGTTTGGTGTGATTCTCTATTTCCATTCCTCTTTCACCATTAGAAAGCTTTCTTATATAGCCTTGGAGAGGCTTTAACCACTTGAGATATCCTTGGGAAAGTTGAGGATTTGCCTCCTTCAGTTGAGGATCTGCCCTAAGATCATGGCTAGACTAGGGATTCGAATCCAACTGCTTTCCATGAATGAAAAGATGCTTCCCTCATTCATCTCAACAGCTTAACAACCGCCCAGAATAGGTAGCGCTCCCTCAAAAGGGCCATCAGAGCGTTGTAGCGCTCCCTAGTAAGCTTTAGGGGGCGCCGACGCTCTCAAAATCTATAGCGCTCCCTCAAAAGGGCCAGGGGAGCGTTATAACGCTCCCTGACAGTGTATTGGGGAGCGCCAGCGCTCCGAGATAGTGTAAGGGGGAGCGCCAGCGCTCCGAGATAGTGTAAGGGGGAGCGCTCCTCTCCAAAACTCAGTTTTTTGGGTGCTTTCAGATGGAAAAAGGTTATTTGACTTCATTAGATCAGTTCTCCTCATTCAAAACAGTCATGTGAGATGTTATAAGTGTCTCCTTAGTGTCGTTATCATGACAGTATGTCTGAACATCCTTTGCGACACTAGTGACCAACTTGCGACACTTGCGAAAGTTGAGAGGGACGATGCGACACTTACGACAATTGAGAGGGACAATGCGACACTTATCCAGCTCAGCAATTTTGACGTGTAACAGATACTGGGACAAAATTCTTGGCTAACTTTGTACAAGACAATGCCACACACATTTTCGATCACATTCTGGAATGGAGGAAAAGGAAGAACCTGATTCCACTAGAGTTCCTCCTTGAATGGTTCTTGAAATCCCTACTCCTTTATATTTCGAAGGATGTCGCAACTACGAGAGTGTTTTCAGAGCAACGAGCAATCTTTTGGGCGCAACAGTTAGAGCTTATATACTCTCACTCAGGCATGCTCTATGAGATTATGTTGAATGCGTCATGATCTACTCTCGACTTGGCAAAGCCAAAGTCTAACCCACATGCCAATGGTATAGTGGGTTGTGCTCAAACCAAATCCATAGATTTGGCCTCTAGCCAGATGAAAAAACTTGTTATCCAACAACATGCGACTGGTCTAACCACTGGCTAGACCACCCCCGCCACCCAATCTTCCAATGTACTTTTTGTGCAAACGAATACTTTGAAGGGTCCTCAAAAAACCATAGAGAAAATAAAAGGCAAGGGTAAGAAAGGTGGTGGCAGTAATAACAAAAAGTCAGACAAAAATGTCGAGGGGGAAAAGGATGAGAAAAGGAAGGTGAAGTTTCAGTCTAAGCTTTGTGACGATGATCACCTTACACATCAATGCCTGCGAATGGAAGAATCCCAATGGCTCATTAAGTTGAATCGACAACAACAACCCGTTGTGTTTCAAAACCCTTTCCCACTAGGGCAAAATTTGCAAGCTAGCTCTTCCAACTTCAACTCACAAGGGAGAACTTCAAGTGCTCCCCCCTTTGAAGGATATAAAGGAATAACAAACATGCTTAATTCTTCAAAGCTAAAAGATGTATATTTGTCGATGAGAAATCAGAATTATGCTAACCCATAGTCGACTAAGAAGGGTAAGAAAACTTTAGAGGATCATGCCCCTCTCCACATAGAGAATCCTACAAAGAGACAATGTCGTGCATACCTAAGGGCATTTATAAAAGGACAATGCATAACCCTAATGCACAAGTCGCTCCCAATTATTCAGTTGTGGAGGCTTTAGCTCAGACGTCGTGTACAATGTTCGCTTTGGAGGTTCTCCAAAGTTGCACCTAGCAGCGCACTATGTTGTTATCTACCATAGGAGTTGCAGACTATGGTAGTCAACTCGTAATGAAGTTTGATGTTATTTATGTAAGGCCACGCCTTCCGTATCACGTATCTTTTCAGATTGAGGTTGTTTGCAATAATCTCTTAGTTAAGAGAATCGTCGTTGATGAAGGAGCTTCCATGTGCATGATGTCTTTGTCATGCTGGAAAGCTATCATTTGTCCTGAACTTACCCCTTCTCTTACACTCTTCACTGCCTTCGATGGACACTCATTTCGACCACATGATCTGATTCCTCCATGTGCGGTCACACTAGGGGGTAAATCTATTTGCGTAGAGGTTGAAGTAGTCGACGCGCTGCTCGACTATAATCTCTTGTTAGGAAGAAGTTAGACTTATTCCATGATGACAATCGTCTCGACAATTTTTCAGATTATATGTTTTCACCATGAGGGAAGAATCATGACTATCGATCATGTGGCATCCAACCTTTCTGACACGACAACTAATCATGGAACTACTATCGCTTCGATTGAAAAATCCCAGGCTTCCACTGAGAGCATCGGTTGTGGGATGTACCCTTCACTAATGGGATATTTTGAATTCCCCGCACCGATTTCATACATTCGTGCTACTCCGGTTAATAGGGTCACTTCATTTAGGACGTCGTATATACAAGACCCATGGACCCTTCCCTTTCCATCTATTATGGTTGAAGGTCGATTTCATGCCGGGATGGACAAACCTTTCTCTGTAGATGAAATAGCTTACCAAGCCATTCAACATGCCACTATAGACCCAGATGAAACTCCGATGGTCACCGAGGAGAATGATCTCTTACCTGAGCCTATCTGGGCTTAAAACTCTCCAAGCTCTCAAGGTTGTTTAAGTATTGTCTTGCCTTCAAACGAAGCAATTATCGAGGTGATGGTCGAAGCTAAAATTCCATGGGAGGATTTGCATCATAGATTGTATTTCCTCCCTGAACTCAATTGAGTATATAGTGGAGAGTTCAAGTCGGTCGTTGTTGGAAGTGTTGATGGAGTAGTCAATCCCTTGGCCAGACATGGTGTCTGTGCCGAAGGAAACATGGCTAACATATCAGAGACGATCTTGGTCAACATTTCTAGCAATCCTTAAGTTTTAGAAAACTTCTTTATTGGAGCAGACTACTCACAGGACAAGATCACTCAATATACGACACTCTTTAAGGAATTTCGAGATGTGTTTGAATGGTCTTACGAGGAAATTCCTGGAATTGATCCTCGAATAGTTCAACATGAGATTTGAACCTATGAAAATGTGAAGCCAGTTCAACAAAAGTTCAGACCCGTGAACCCAAGAAAGGCAGCAGCAATAAAAGTGGAAGTTGAAAAGTTGCTTAATGCAAGATTTATCTACCTAGTTCCTCTAACGTAATGGGTCTCCAACCTTGTTCCCATTTATAAGAAGCAGGGTACAATCCGTGTTTGCATGTATTTTAGGGACTTGAATAAGGCGTGTCCTAAAGATAATTTCACGACGCCATTCATTGATTAGATCTTGAATGAATGTACGGGGAGTGAAATATTCTCGTTTATGGATGGTTTTCTAGCTACAACAAAATCAAAATTTGCTTGGAAGACCAACACAAAACGACCTTCATATGTCCGTGGGGTACGTTCTCTTACATGAAAATGCCATTTGGTCTTAAAAACGTTGGTGCAACATTCCATCAGGCCATTATGTTTTCCTTTCATGACTTAAAGTATATAGTAGAGGCATACTTAGATGATCTCACGACTCACTCACGCAAGAGGGTCCAACATCTCTTACACCTCCACTTAATTTTTGAACAATGTTGTTTCTATAGGATCTGATTGAATCCACACAAGTGTATCTTTTGTGTGACCTTTGGTCGTCTTTTGGGATTCATTATTTCGACAAAAGGGATCATGGTTGACCCCTTGAAGTTTGAGGCAATAACTCAGTTTCCTCCCTCGCGTAGAGTTAGACAACTTTAGAGCCTACAAGGAAAGAAGAATTTTCACAGGCATTTTGTTCCAAACTATGCTAACATAACAAAGAGCTTTATGTGCCTTTTGAAGAAAGGGGTCCCATTCTGTTGGGACGAAGATGAAAAACGTTCTTTTGATGCTTTGAAGAAAGTGTTGGTTTCGACTCCTTTGTTGAGTCCCCCTAATTACAATCGAGACTACTTGTTGTATTTGACAAAAAATGAGTCCTCAATTGACATGGTTCTAGTTCAGGAGGATGATGAGCTCCAAGATAATGTCATCTATTACTTGAGTTGCACTCTCATGGGTCTTGAACTTAGATATTCACATGTAGAGAAACTGGCACGGACAACTTTTCATGTTGTCCAACAACTTCGACATTACATTCTATTACTAAAGACAACCGTCATCGTCGCGATCAATCTATTTCAATATGTTTTGACTAAGAGAATTATTGGCGAGAAGTACAACAAGTGGATTGTTGTGCTTCAAGAATTCGACTTGGAATTTGCGTTTAAGAAATCTAAGAAGTCTTTAGTCTTCGTTGAGTTGATGTCAGAGTTTCCAATAGAGAATGAGGAAGGCGAAACGGTAGACTCATTTCCAGATGAGCACATTTCTCTCAACCCTTCATCTGATCCATGGTTTGGGGATATCGTTATATATCTCAAAACTCTAAAGTTCCCTTCGAACTACTCGAGAGACGAGTGGGGACAGATCCATCATATGAAGAAAAACTACCTCATTATCTCTGACACTTTGTATCGACGAAGGGTGGACTTGATTCTTCGACATTGCGTAACTCTTGAACAAGCAGAGGTTGTTTTGAACGACTGCCATAGTGGAGCATGTGGTGGTCACTTGTCTGGGTTGGAAACATCCCCAAAAAATTTGCGTGCAAGACACTTTTGGCCTACGATATTTAAATAGTGTTGAAGCAGTCAAGAAGTGTCATCCATGCCAATTTTCCACTAAGAAAATGCGTGAGCATCCTGCTCTAATGTTTCTCGTCATCATTGTTGGCCCTTCACCAAGTGGGGGGTTGATTTTATGACATGCCACCCGACTTCGTCTAGGGGGCATCGTTTCATCATTGTAGTCATCCACTACTTCACTAAGTGGATCAAGGCTATGAAAACATTCGCTAATGATGGGGAGACAACAACACTATTCATATTCAATCAAGTCATAGCTAGGTTCAGGGTTCTGACAGAGATTGTCACTAACCATAGCAGTCACTTTCAAAACCACATGATGTCGGAGTTAGTATTGAAACTGGGGTTTAGATAGGAGCACTCATCTCCCTACTATCCCTAGGCCAACGATCAGGTTGAAGCCGTGAACAAGTCATTAAAAATGATACTAATAAGAATGGTTAATTCAACTCAAACGAACTGACACTTGATGCTTTACCCGACCTTGTGGGCTTACCGTACCTCAATCAAAACTGCCACTAGTTTCTCACCTTTCCAACTTGTTCATGGGGTGGAAGCAATTTTTCTTATTGAATGTGAAGTTCCTTCACTCAAGATAGCAATCGAGCTCCTTCCAGACATGACTCAGCTCGAAGAATGCCTAGTTTACCTTGAACATCTCGATGAGCAATGTCAAGATTCATCTTTAGCAAACGAAGCGCATAAGAAATGAGCCAAGTCCGAGTACGATAAGGTTTTCCATCCCAGAGTTTCTCCGAGGGAGATATTGTGTTGGTCTACGATCGGGACAAGGATTTCTTAGGGGCAGGAAAGTTCAACCCCATGTGGTTCGACCCTTATGTCACACGACAGGTTTTAGAGAAAGGATCCTATGAGCTCACGGATTTTGAAGGCAATGTGTTGTCTGAGCCCAGAAATGGGCTCTACCTGAAGAAGTACTATACTTAGCCCTGAGGGCTTGAGCATTAGCGCTCTAGTATTTTATTGTCTATATTGTATGTAGATTTGTTTACGCTTTTGGTCCCTTTATTGTGTTAGTGATTGATGTGCTTTTTCTATGTAGCAAATGCTCGAGGAGTCGTTAACTTACTTCGGATTCGCAGACGGCGCCAATCACCATACTTGACACCTAACATCCGCTACTTGGGTGATTTTTTTGCCTTCTAGTCAACTAGTGTCTGCTAGAGGTGTGTGTCTCGTGGAAACTACTGACAACATTGTCGAGTATAGTGAAGTTATCGAGATTTTGCGAGACACATTATCAAGTGGCATTAATCACCTCCAAGTGTTCATGGATTCACAATTGGTTGTTTCACAGTTGAATGGTGTGTATCGAGTTCAAGATCCAGTGCTATTACGATTTTTCCTTAGGGTACCTCTTCTGGAACGTTCTTTTGAGTTCATTACTTATGAGCATGTTCCTAGGAGAGTTAATGACTTAGTTGATGCTTATGCTAATTATTTGTTAGATTGACATTTATATCATCAGTAAAGTAAAGCACACATAGTCACATGTAAATACACACATTTGCAAGTAAAATATAAAATGTATATAACCCACAAAAAATAATATATATATCAAAATGAGATCCATCAAGTACAAAGTGTGGGGACTCCTAGCCCTCGAAGGTCATATAATGTTATACAAATACAAAAATGTGCTATGAGCACATAGTATGCCTAGGCTTGAGGCTGGTGCACCCTATCACAACAAACTACGATGTTTTCCAAACACCAGAACAATCAGACCCAAGGCCTGGGTACTCCCTTGACATGTCGTTGCATGCCTATGGGGAGGTTGTCAATGGTAGCCATAGGCACGTTCCGCATGAGGGCTTCAAAGTTCTGGCCCACACTACGCAAATTCCTCGCTACATCATTGCTCGGTCATGCCTCCTCTCTTCCTCGTTGGCTATGTTGCGGGACATTAACCTGTCTCACGAGTGCTCTATCTGCATAAAAGGAAGGTACTTGTTAGTATGTTCGATCTCACAAAAAGATATAAGTAGTTATATTTTCAAAGATTAAAAATTAAATAACACAAAATAAAAAGTTACCTATATCATGTAGCTCGTCTCCAGCAGGGATGATGATGTTTGGGTCGTTGGTGAAATTGATGTCTGCATACGGGTAGTCCTGAATGAAGGGATTTTGTCGCTCCCACCAACCAAAGAAGTCGTCATAAAAGGGATTGGACATTTGTCCACCTCCTAAGAGAGCTATGAGCTCGGTCCATCGGACCATGGCTGGCCATGGTCGTAAGTGTCCTCGTATGTGTGTTCGGGGGCTCATCATGGGCACCCACTCAAAGAAGAACGTGCATAGGATGCTACCGAAGAAAAAGTTCTTCACCTTCCTTAGCTTGTAGTCTGTCAACTTAGCTTTCATGTTATTGAGCATGGTAGTGCTCCAATCATAAATAGTAGGGTGTAGGCATTCAACCCCGTAGTGCATTCGTGCCCATGATGCCAAATGTAATGAGTTGGATCCCATGATCTGAACAAGAGTGTATAAGATGTCTCAGAGACTTAGGTTGGTAATATGTTTTATTGGCACTTGAGAACCACTCTTCTCGGTGTCGACATCACAATACTCATTTATGAAGTCATTGATATTCCGACCTCCTCCCTGAGATTGGAAGTTTGACACTTCCCCTCTCCTCAACAAACCAGTAATGAAGTAAATGTCTTTAATCGTAATGGTCAAAGATTGTCCAACGAACATAAACGCATCGAAATCCAGGTTCCAGTAGTCAATTAGGATATTTAATAATCTCATTTGTGCTCTCATGCCACCAACTTGGAAAAACTTGTACATGCCACATGCACACAGAGCTTGTTTTTCCTCATCGTTGTCAAACACTTCTCGATCCACCTCTTGGTGTTTGCGTTCTCTACAGAGAATAGACATCCTACTCAAGTTCCAAGAAATTTTAAGTTATTTTTCATTTTTCAAATACTTTTCTGCACATCTGCGCCCTTTCGTTAGAACAATTGTGGATATCCACGACTAGTGTTTCCACCAGCTGCGGACATCCGTGGGTTGCCTTAAGGAATCTTGCAGATGCGTAGAGTCATGTTTATTAAAATGACTTTAAGCTAGAATTTTGAAATAAATTGACACAATGAAAGAATGAAATGCAAGATAAGGATGTAACACTTACTTGTTTAGGGTGGCAAGTAGTGGAGTTGCTCCAAGATCCACGTTTTATCGATTTGCTTTCCAAGGGTTTTGGTCACTTTGGTAGTTGTTTGGGTGAAATGGTCAAAATGGAATGGTAAATGGGTAAATATATTAATATTTATTAAAATTTTGAAAACCCACTTCCTAAAGTTTCCTTGTTTTTCTCCAAATTTTCAATTAATGATCAAATTTGTGTAGCATCATCGTTGTTTTTGTAGGTCTTAGGAATTTTTCTTCGATACCTTTATCATCAATTGGTCGAGTCTTTTACAATACTCTGGGTAGGTAATGTGTTTGTAACTGGAAATTAGGTTAGGGTGCATTTCACTCAAACTGTTGCATTTTCAATTACCATTGTCGTCTAAACCTAGAGTCAACTCCATCAACAAACGATGAAACCTTTGTCTTTGCTTAAAGCATCATTCAGTTGATGGTAGAGCCTACCTTCCATGGGTGCTCTAGTATAGAATCATTTTGCATTTTGGTGCTCATGCTGCAAGTATGTTTTTAGGCTCAAGGGTCCTGGTTAGTCATGCCATGAGTTTGCATTTGAATTTCATGCTTCTTACTCTCTCCCATTCTGGCCTTTTCCTACAGGACTCCTATCTTACATGTTGCTCCTCAACAACATTACTGAGTCCATAGTTGAGCTCTTTTCAGACTCCTTAAAATTGAAAAGATTGTCGAGTGACGTTGTTCCTTATACACTCGTTAAATGGTTCTGAAGGAACGTCTGTCCAACAAAAGTTTACCCCTTTTTCGGACTGGAAAAGACTACTTACGAAAAAGGAATACTCTATTCTATGGGATAGAAGGGTTATCCTAAGTTGTGTTTTTTACTTTTTTGGGCTCAGGGGACAAAATTTACGAAAAAAGACGAGGGAGTCCATAGTTAATTCTCTTTTCAGACTCCTTGAATATGAAAAGATATCCAAGTGATCTTGTATTTTTCACACTCGTTAAAAAGGTTTTGAAGAGACATCCTTTCGATATAAGTTTAACCCTTTTCCAGACCGATTGGACTATGTACGAAAAAGGAATACTCTGGCCCCACAGTGACCGAAAGAGTTCTCCTTGGTATGAATATTTCTTTTTTGGGCCTTGGAGACCAAACTTACGAAAAAGACCATTATGGGAAGTTTACTTTCCAAAGTTGAGTCGTATCGGCATCTACATATAGACTGCTCACGCTTTTAGGCCTAATGTCAACTTCAACATGTTATCGTTGAACCAATTGCCCATACATTCCTATCAGTTCCCAGCCTTGCAATTTATGCCTTTGTGACTCGATACCTTATCCTTGGAGGGAACATCCCCTAAGTGTCCTTATCTCGCACATGCTTCCTTGCATTGAGCATAGGTATGTTCCTTGTGCTCTGGAACTAGTTTGATTTCCCACGACACTTGTTTCCTCCACTATATAACAACATTCTTTTATTCCTTTTCAGGCTTTTATAACATGAAAAAGACAAAAAAATAAAAAAATAAAAAAAGAATGGGAAAACATCTATCTCTTTTGTTGGAAATAGTCTTGTCACCCTTGAACAAAGCACAATCTTGAGTTAGTATCTCATCGTTTTGGGTTAGTATGGATTTAGGAGACTTTTTCTCGCTTTGAGTTTTTTCTCCCCCAATTGGTTATTCTTCCAACTATATGGAGCGTATGTTGATTCCTCCTATGTCACAAATGTATCCTAGTTTATAGTCATGTTGCCCAAGTCACATAATGTGTCGTGCCTATGTTCAAGGGAAAATTTTCAACCTGTGTCGACTATTATGCAGTTAGCCTTTGACCTTGCAAGTCGGCCTTCCCAAGTTAGTCTCATCATCACAAGTATCAACCTCTTTGTCCGATCTCTTCCAAATCTTTGGCCTTCCGCCACCGCTCGTGCTAGATGATGGAGGATGCCTTAATGCCTTCCTTCCAACGGGTTCCCTCCCATCGACTTCGACACATCTTGCTCTGGGAGAGGGATCTAGAGTTATGGTTGGTACCTTGGGGCTTGTAGTCATTAGTGGTAGGTTCCCTCACTATTGACAGTGGGAATACCTCAATGTCCCCTGATCAATAGTTTCTACCAGGTGTTTGAAACGAGCTCATTCATTCACACTTGTTAGATAGTACCATGGTACCTTGACTCCCATCATCATTATCAGTGGGTTGTCTCGCGTTTGTTAATGCTATACATCAATGACTGGTAATCAAACAATGTCTCACTGTGTTAGACTTCGACTCATCTATTCACATAGTGTATAATTGTACCATAATGGATCATTGTGAAGACTTCAGGTGAATTATGGGAACAACTTCTTTTGTGCTCCTTTCTGACTCATATGGTGCTACCTCACAGACTTTGATACTTGCGAAGGATCAGTTTGTTCATTATCTTGGTTCCAGATATCCTCTGTTCTTGATCTTGAGACATAGCTCCACTGTGTATCTCTCTATGGCTATGATCTACTTTGACATGGATCCATTGTGTATTCTTCGTGTCCATGCTTGCTACTTCATATTTATAACATGCATTACTGTGTATTGTTCATGGCCATGTAGATTAGTCATCCTTTCATATGTACCATGGATCCGCAGTGTATTTTTTTTGGCGACCATGCTTTATCACTCTCGAGCATGGGTATGCCTGACTTTGTAAACATAACTATTGCTTGATCTTTGCTGACGGTTATTTCTTTTTGGATCAATTGTTCGAGAACCTCTGTGGATACTTTTATGCATCCTCGCCTCTTAGAGTTCATAATGTATTTCGGCCATCATTTTTCCCTTCTGACCTCACACATTAGGGGGAATCTGTGATAGCACAAAATGCCACACCTATGCATTTGTGCCATGGCCTAACCCTTTCCCAATGCTTGCTAGAATTTTTCCTAGAGGTCCTCTCAAAAATCATTTAAAAAACATGCCCTAAGATCATATCCGCGGGTTTTACTAGTGTAACACACGAACATCCATGAATTTCCTCACCGAGACTCGCGAAAGCCCTCATTTTTGGTGAAAAAAAAATAATCCCATGTTTTCGAGCGAGTTTTTCAGTTGGGATCGTTTTTCAACGACCCTTGCCTGTACACAACAAAATTCAACTCCCCAAACCTCTTTGGGAAGATACAAAACAACCATGGAGGTCTAAGGAGGACACAGAAGTCCCTTAGTGAAAAGTTATGCTGCCAACATCTATCAAGCCTCCTTTCCCTATAATTCTCTGAGAAACATCCCCTTTAGTATGGAAACTTTTTTCCATAGCTTCTTTCTCATTTTATGTGGCTATAGGGTGTCTCCTTATCCTTATCTGAGTCATCGAGAGAAGATTATATCGGTTGATTTGATGCTTGAGGATTCTCGGAGGAACCCAGACAATTGGCTTCAAGACAATGCCTAAGGATGGACAAGGTTGTAACTTACCTTTTCCACTTGCTGATAATAAAAAGAGTTTGTTTTCCCCCAAATTTTGTCTTCAATGTATGTTTATCTTTATGCTTACTTTGAATATGACATATAACATACACATGCTTTGGATTGCATAACTGCTTTCATCGCAACCTTAGTTTTGTATCTATCTTGCAGGTCGATTCTTGGGTGCTCTAATATAGAATCATTTTGCATTTTGGTGCTCATGCTGCAAGTATGTTTTTAGGCTCGGGGGTCCTGGTTAGTCCCACCATGAGCTTGCGTTTGAATTTCATGCATCTTACTCTCTCTTGTTCCGGCCTTTTCCTGCAGGACTCCTATCTTACATGTTGCTCCTCAACAACATTACAGAGTCCATAGTTAAGCTCTTTTCAGACTCCTTAAAATTGAAAAGATTGTCGAGTGACGTTGTTCCTTATACACTCGTTAAATGGATATGAAGGAACGTCTGTCCAACAAAAATTTACCCCTTTTTCGGACTGGAAAAGACTACTTACGGAAAAGGAATACTCTAGTCTATGGGATAGAAGAGTTATCCTAAGTTGTGTTTTTTACTTTTTCGGGCTCAGGGGAAAAAATTTACGAAAAAAGATGAGGGAGTCCATAGTTAAGCTCTTTTCAGAATCCCTAAATATGAAAAGATAGCCAAGTGATCTTGTATTTGTCACACTCGTTAAAAATGTTTTCAAGAGACATCCTTTCGATATAAGTTTAACCCTTTTCCATACCGACTGGACTATGTACGAAAAAGGAATACTCCGGCCCCACAGTGACCGAAAGAGTTCTCCTTGGTATGATTTTATTCTTTTTTGGGCCTTGGAGACCAAACTTATGAAAAAGACCATTATGGGAAGTTTACTTTCCAAAATTGAGTCGTATCTGCATCTGCATTTTGACTGCTCGTGCTTTTAGGCCTAATGTCGGCTTCAACATGTTGTCGTTGAACCAATTGCCCATGCATTCCTATCAGTTCCCAGCCTTGCAATTTATGCCTTTGCGACTCGATACCTTATCCTTGGAGGGAACATCCCCCAAGTGTCCTTATCCTGCACATTCTTCCTTGCATTGAGCATAGGTATGTTCCTTGCATTCTGGAACTAATTTGATTTCCCACGACACTTGTTTCCTCCACTGTATAACAGCATTCTTTTATTCCTTTTCAGTCTTTTATAACATGAAAAAGACAAAAAAATAAAAAAAACCAAAAAGAATGGGAAAACATCTATCTCTTTTGTTGGAAACAGTCTTGTCGCCCTTGAACAAAGCACAATCTTGAGTTAGTATCTCATCGTTTTGGGTTAGTATGGCTTTAGGAGACTTTTTCTTGCTTTGAGTTTTTTCTCCCCCAATTGGTTATTATTCCAACTATATGGAGCGTTTGTTGATTCCTTCTATGTCACAAATGTATCCCAGTTTATAGTCATGTTGCCCAAGTCACATAATGTGTCATGCCTATGTTCAAGGGAAAATTTTCAACCTGTGTCTACTATTATTCAATTATCCTTTGACCTTGCAAGTCGACCTTCCCAAGTTAGTCTCATCATCACAAGTATCAATCTCTTCATCTGATCTCTTCCAAATCTCTTCCGCCACCCCTTGTGATGGATGATGGAGGATGCCTTAATGCCTTCCTTCCAGCGGGTTCCCTCCCATCGACTTCGACACATCTTGCTCTGGGAGAGGGATCTAGAGTTATCGTTGGTACCTTGGGGCTTGTAGTCATCAGTGGCAGGTTCCCTCACTATTGATAGTGGGAATACCTCAATGTCCCCTGATCAATAGTTTCTACCAGGTGTTTGACACAAGCTCATTCGTTCACACTTGTTAGATAGTACCATGGTACCTTGACTCCCATCATCATTATCAGTGGGTTGTCTCACGTTTGTTAATGCTATAGATTAATGACCAGTAATCAAACAATGTCTAACTGTGTTAGACTTCGACTCATCTATTCACATAGTGTAGACTTGTACCACAACAGATCATTGTGAAGACTTCAGGTGAAGTATGGGAATAACTTCTTTTGTGCTCCTTCCCGACTCATATGGTGCTACCTCATAGACATTGGTACTTGTAGAGGATCAGTTTGTTCATTATCTTGGTTCCAAATATCCTTTATTCTCGATCTTGAGACATAGCTCCACTGTGTATCTCTTTGTGGCTATGATCTACTTTGACATGGATCCATTGTGTATTCTTCATGGCCATGCTTGCTACTTCATATTTATCACATGGATCCACTGTGTATTGTTCGTGGCCATGTACATTAGTCATACTTTCATATGTACCATGGATCCGTAGTGTATTTTTTTTGGTGACCATGCTTTATCACTCTCGAGCATGGGTATGACCGACTTGGGAAACATAACTATTGCTTGATATTTGCTGACGGTTATTGCTTTTTGGATTAATTGTTCGGGAACCTCCGTGGATACTTTGATGCATCCTCGCCTCTCAGAGTTCATAATGTATTTCGGCCATCATTTTTCCCTTCTGACCTCACACATTAGGGGGAATCTATGATAGCACAAAATGCCACACCTATGCATTTGTGCCATGGCCTAACCCTTTCCCAATGCTTCGTAGAATTTTTCCTAGAGGTCCTCTCAAAAATCATTTAAAAAACATGCCCTAAGAGCATATCCGCGGGTTTTCCTAGTGAAACACGCGAACATCCACGAATTTCCTCACTGAGACCCGTGAATGCCCTCATGTTTGGTAAAAAAAAAACAATCCCATGTTTTCAAGCGAGTTTTTCGGTTGGGATCATTTTTCAACAACCCTTGCCCGTACACAACAAAATTCAACTCCCCAAACCTCTTTGGGAAGATACAAAACAACCATGGAGGGCTAAGGAGGACACATAAGTCCCTTGGTGAAAAGTTATGCCGCTAACATCTAACAAGCCTCCTTTCCCTATAATTCTTTGAGAAACACCCCCTTTAGTATGGAAACTCTTTTCCATAGCTTATTTCTCATTTTATGTGGCTATAGGGTGTCTCCTTATTCCTATCTGAGTCATCGAAAGAAGATTATATCGGTTTATTTGATGCTTGAGGATTCTCGGAGGAACCCAAACAATTGGCTTCAAGACGATGCCTAAGGTTGGACAAGGTTGTAACTTACCTTATCCACTTGCTGATAATAAAAGAGTTTGTTTTCCCCCAAATTTTGTCTTCAATGTATGTTTATCTTTATGCTTACTTTGAATATGACATATAACATGCACATGCTTTGGATTGCATAACTACTTTCATCGCAGCCTTAGTTTTGTATCTATATTGCAGGCTGATTATGACAGAAGATCAGGAGCTCTTTGACAAATTGGAGTGGGGATCGACATCAAACGAGAGAACAAGGTGCACTTTCTCTTCTCCTCTCTATCCCTACTTTCTCCTAATTTAAGTAGTTATTTTCTTTAGTTTTTTTGTGCTTGTCACTAAGGGGAGATTGTTGTCTCTTTAACTTAGTCTTGCTCTGCTGTGATCCCGACCCAAGATCACAGGGGAAAAATCCCTTAAACAACAACTGGGGCTATGAAAATTCACAAAGCCACCAAGGATTTACTCGAGCACATTATTCAAGAGTTAGATGTTGAGATAGAGAAGTTGAAGAGAAGAATTGTTAAGATGGAAAGTGTCCTAACTCCAGAACTAATATTTGTTGAACCCCTCTCTATCCAAGTCCCTATTGATGACCTTGAAGATCTCTTAAAAAAACCATCAAAAGTTGAAGAAAGAAAATAATTGATTCTGAGCATGAGGAGAATATTGTAGGTAATTTGGAGGATTTTGGAATATTGGATCATTGTGCTCTAACCAAACTCTCTTCTTGTCTAATACCAGGGATTTGTTTATATGATTTGGTCCACCAGAGCCCCATCTTAGGCTTCGAAGGTGAGCAAATTGTTTATTTTTGAGGTTGTTCATTTAATGTCAATAAGATTTCAATATAATGTTCATAACAAAGAATCTTCCAAGACTTTAGATGATTGCATTTTTGGGTTTGTGATGATATACCCGAGCTCCTAAAAAAACTACGAGAGGATGCATAACTTCTATGATTACGTCTCAAACAACTTGTCAAGAAAAATATTTAGCACGATTTTCTTTGTATGTCGTTTGATTTGAAATGAAAAATCTTTCAAAGTTTTATGAATGATCAATGATCACATTTTTATTCCTATCCTTCTATGTGTATGAATGAGTTATTTATCTTGCATATATTTTGGAGGCAATGAATTTTTGTAGAATGACAAAGTTACAAATTTGAAAGTCTTTCAAATACCTTTTAGTATGACACACTTGGTCCACTTCTCAAAGTTTTCCTTCATTTATGATGCGTTAAATTTATTTAGATATTCCATTTAAAATCATTTGAAACCTAGATCATAGTTAATGATGAATTCCATCTTTCCAACATTGGAAATGATGTTTAAATAATTTATGTCATGATTGGAATACAAGATTCATCTCTCATTACATCACCCAATTTATCAACACCCATGAATTTTCAAATACACTTTTACCCTAAAACCCTTTTACTTACTAACTTATTTGAATTAAAAAACAATGGACCATAACTCCACGCAGAATAAATAATAAAAAGTTCAATACAACATTATACACATACACAATAATTGATACACAATGATTAATTAACTAATGTATGGAATGAGTCTTCTACGTTGTGGTCGTCTCATTGGAATGTCATATGAGAGATTACATATGCACCCCTTCTTAATCCAAGAGATGTATCAACCTTCACATCACAATCATAGCCAAATTGTTATGATACTCCCATCCCAAATTGAGATGTTTTGGTTTTAGGGAAGGCTCCTACCACAATCCACACTCCGATCTCCGCCTTGAAAACTACCAAAACAAAGAAGACGGAAGATATTAGATAACTTGATTTAGAATTTAATTTATAACGAAGGCGATTTTTTCCTTTTTGTTTATGTTTGTCTTCGTCGGAGGTAAAGGCTAATTTGAAACCTTGAATCTGTGTGACGTGGGTCGATCTAGTAAGACAATCAAGGGACGGGACGGGACAGGAACGAGTGTAAAAACTGTTGTATACATACGATCTAGTAAGACGATCAAGGGACGGGACGGGTGCAAAGACTGTTGTATACATTCATCTTTCTTTCATGTCTCATTATAATGAAAATCTAAGGTATGCGCTCGTCTATCATTTATTTAAAGCCGATACCCACAAACTGATCATCCCCCAGGTATAAGTTGACAAAGCGAGCTCTTGAAATGCTTCGTGTATTTGAAGACGGGAGGAGGAATCCTCATGGATCCTACTACTCAGCGGCAGCAGCAGCTTCTCCTCCTCACTATGGTCAGTTGTGCAAGGCTCTACTCGTCCTGCAAGACACCGCAGATAAAATTTTTGACACTCTTTCACACAGGGTCTGCTCTGCTCCTCTCTCACACCCTACCCTACCCAACTAGTTGAATTGAGTCGATTTGTATGTTAAACCACAACTAAAATCCAGTATTATGCAAATGTCATAAATACAAATCTATACTGTAGAAATGGGCCAACACTCCAATTTAATTCGGACCACCTTACACTATTTAGGATGTGCATTGACGAGGAGAGGAGAGTATTGATTGAATGTTAAATTTAATTGAAATTGACAATTCATGATAATTTGTGCAGGTTGGAGCTGAGCACCAGCGCCTCAAGGGTTTGTCCAGCAGGATCCATACTGCTAAGGTCTCATGTCCATCCGTTCATGTTACATATCTTCTCTATTTTATAATTCAAAACCAAATACGTTAGTCTTACCGTTCTATTTCCCCGGTCTGGTTGATTAGTTGAATCATGTCACTTCCATTTTATTTTCCATTTTAACCATAGGTGTTACATATGTGCTCTATTTTTATAATTCAAGACCAAATACGTTAGTCTTGCTGTTCTATTTCCCTGGCCTGGTTGATTGATTGACTGAATCATGCCACCTCAATTGTATTTTCCATCTTAACCATAGATGCTATCTTCATTTCGGTATTCTTCTGTTCATTAGCTTTGGCTGGTTATTGTCTGGACCTAGACAGAACTTAGACTCCTCCCTCTTTTGGAGAACCGACAAAATCACTGGCACGGACAATGCCAAGGGCAAGGGCAACGATGAATACATCTTAGATGGATTTGGGTAAAACGAAGGGATTCCACACGATACACAGAAGGTTGTCTTGAACTGTGGGCAAATTTTGGTTTTCCTTATGAGTGTTAATGCGAACGGAAAAAAATTTGGATGTGGACACACAATTTTTTTTTCCTGGAAAATATCTTCTAGGCGCTTCCTCACATTCCGCGAATGGCACCTGGGATAAAACCCTCCAGGTGCCTATGGGGAAGCCCTCCAACTGCTTCACTTTCTGTGATAGTACGTTGGGTAAATGCTGCTGGAATACAACATGTACTCCAAACCCAGACGGACTCTACTGGGCTTGAGCCCCCATGACCCCTTGGCGATATCCGCCTTGAAACTGTCGGTTCAAACGGATTGAGCTAACCTACTGGGCTATGTGGACACAGAGTTTCTATCAGAGCTGCTTTAGTTTGTTGATTGTAGTGACTCCCAGCCCTAGTTTCCAAAATTCAAATTCTTAGGAAATAGAGAAATGAAGCAGTTCGATACATATAGCTAACGATGCCCTTAGGAAACAGGTGCAAAGGGAGGAAATATTTTCACCTTACCCAGTAAACACATATGTCTTTGATTATTTTTGTTTTAGAACAGTTAATCCTAACAGGTTTGAAAGCTCAGACAAAACCTGAGTCGCTGCAGGAAATCTAATGACTGTTGCATGAACACGAACATGAGATTTGTATTTCTTCTTGTTTAGTATGGGAATTTCCCAAGAGCATGAGATAATTGTTGATAGATGCGTATATATTACAAAAGACATGGTAGAAAACATCAATATTAGTGTTAATGTTACTCTGACGTCATTGCAAAATTTGGAAACAATCTGTGCATATGCATAGTGATACCAAAAGTAAAAAGGCTAAGGAAATTCTCAAATCTCTGTTGATGATCAGAAGTTATCAGTGGGACTGTTGTTTAATGCACGCCTTAGAAATCAACTTGGGAGTGTCTGACCAAACCTAAAAGTAATATCTGTAAAAGCAATCTCTTTAAATGTAATCTCTACTTGCTAGGAATCAGGATAATCACATTAATGTTCATTTTGTACTTATAAAGTTAGATGTAGGTGTTGATGACTACGTAGTACGTTGTTTATTGTTGTTGGATGAGTTGCCAAGTGAAGAAAGAGGCGAAGGGAAAGTCATCAGTATCACGGCAGTAGGTAATTCCAGTCTTGACAATTGTTGTTGTAAATTTCCCATCAACCAAGTTCTTTCCAAGAAGCTAGTATGGATTGAGTATGGGTAAATGCAATGAAAGCCGAATGTGTTGAGTTGTTGAAGAATAGAACATGGGAACTTGTTGAGCTGCCTCCGGGCTAGCAGTTGATTGGATGCAAATGGGTTTCCAGGACTAAGTATACGATTGATGGATCCATGGATAAATGCAAAGTGAGACTTGTTGCCAAGGGTTTAAAAAATGAAGCAAGTATAGGTTTTGAAGAAACATTTTGCTCCTATAGCTAATACTTTTTGAAGAAACTTTATACTTGGGGCATCATCTCTCTCTTTCTCTCTTTTAATCTTCTAAAGGTATAAAACATTTTACGTCTGGTTTCATTTTCCTTGTATCAGTTTTTGTTGCCCTAATGCTGGAATGGCCAGTTCTAGAAAAGACAACTATCATCACCATTGACTTGGTACCAAGACCAATATTTCAATAAATGATTTTTTTTCGACTATGAGCTTGGTATGTTGAGCTAAGGTTACCTCTCTTGTTCTAATTGTTGCTGTAAACTCTCCACGCCACTTTGGCGG